>SNQJ01S0012342.1:80910-109707 GCA_010110895.2 Picea sitchensis | reverse complement strand
TTTTATTTAAAGCATTCTATTAAATGTCTTGAATTTATATAGCTATCTTCAGCATTATCAGTATAGAGCGACATATAGTTGTCTAAAGCATAGCAACATAAATTAGAAAGCAGTATCATCATTCATATCATTACTGTTAAAATCTTTATTAACTAACATTAGTTTTAGACTTGTTAATGTTGACAACAATTTATTGATTGGCAGCATCTTATAGACAAACCTTTTTATGGTGAATGTAATAGACTGAAGTGATAATCTTAGTTTTAATTGTATATTTTGCACAGTAATTTTAGACAGCAATAATATATTTTATAATTTCTTTACATAGTGATAGCCTACCTTTTGACCACAATTGAATGGTCGATAGCATTTTTATATAGATATAGTAACTTCTTTCTTTAGACAGTGATCGCAATGTTTTTCCTCACCTTTTCTTGTATTGTTAAGTTGCAAATTATGTGACAACATCTTACATACCAGTGATATATATTGGATTGTTAAGTCACAACAATTACTTCTAATCGATTTATTTTTATGAAAATAACTTGGTGTTTAGTTGCACTAAAACTATTTTATTCGGTGTACAGTTCAAGTCTTAAAAGGTAGCAACTTCATGAGATAACATACTAGTTTCAGTTTTAAGGGAAGGAGATTTACACTTATCTAACTTGGAAATTGGAATATAGTGACAATGAACTATTGTTTAATAATAATCATTTTGTATGTATAGATTGATTTTATGGCTCAAGGAATTTATTGCATTGTATGAAAGTGATAGTCGTCTTGATTGACTTATCGATTTGATGCTAGGGTTAGATAGTTAACTTGATTTCTTAGCGCATTGATTTTAGCTTGTGTTGAGGGCCCAGTTATATTTTTGTGCCATGGTTGTTGTCGCGCCTATCATCGGTTGACCGCATGATTCCTGAGGAGGGGATCATTGTGTGCCCTAATGGATAGAGGCAAATGATAACTTGGCAAGATTTTGTGCTACCCGTTGTGGGCATTTGTTCATTGTAGTTGTTGTTGGTGCTTGGGATGTAACGCCTTCATGCGTTTGGTTACGTGCCATCAAGGTTCTAGTTACTGGTCGTCGAGGTTGTTGTGTCAGGATGGTGGATGTTGTCCTTTATCTTGTAGGCATTGTCATGTTGGTGTAGGGAGGGTAGTCATTTCTATCTATTGATTTACGCATGTTTCACCCAATTTCTCCTTGTGCTAGTGCGTGGAGTCGTACTTTTCTGTTGCCTGATCTACGTGCTTTTGTTCGCTTCCAGGTTGTGTGTTTAAATTGTTTGTTGTCGTTGCCTTCCTGGGGAAAAAAATGCACTTTATGCTTTGCTTGTAGTCATAACGATGGGGTTGTTACATATGGTATCAGAGCAGGTTCAACCTGTGATTTGGGAACACTACGACTTTCGTTGATATGATATTTGATTATAATGTTGCTAATTAAGTTGACTTGTAATCATGCAGGTAATCATGGTTAGATGACGTCACGGAGGTAGACGACGGGGTGCTATGGGAGGAGGTGCAATGCCTTCAATAACATCCATGTTTGAGGGGCCTAACCCCAAGGGGGGCGAACATGTTGTAGGGAAGGAGAAGATAGCGGTGGGTGATGTGGTTGCGCTTATGAGGTATTTTCAACGGATGTATGAGGCAATGATAAGTTGTTTGGACAGAGATGAGGTCAGGGTGTCGGCACCCCTTGAGGGTCCACCGTGCGCTTTGGTCGGTACTCGTAGCATTAACTACAAACTCAAGAAAGTTAAATTTACTGAGTTCTTTGGTGCCTCGGACGGTGCTTCCACCGAGGCATGGTTGGACAATATGGTGATGTTATTTGCACTTCACGAATATACCTCCAACATGAAGGTCCCCATGGCAATTTTTCAACTGAAGAGGAGCGCTCTTCTATGGTGGAAGACACTCCTGCCACAATTGAACATGGTCGTCGAAGATGTGTCATGGGAACTGTTCGATGAACGGTTCCGAGAGAGGTACCTATCAAAGGAATTCATTGAGAGTTAGCTCAACGAGTTCAACACCTTACGATAGGGCGGTCATACGGTGCCCGAGTATGAGGGCCATTTTATGGAGTTTCTTCGGTATGCTCTATAATTTAATACCTAGAAACTTAAGGTCAACGGGTTCTTGTTTGGCCTTAATTTCAGCATACGTGAAAAGTTTACGATTTTGATGCCTCAGACCTTGCATGATGTCGTCCAAAAGGCCCTCATAGTAGAGGAGGAGATTATTAGTGGGGGTTGGAGCAGGACTCTGGTGAGACCAGTAGGGCAGGTGTCATCTGGTGCGTAGCAGCATCAGAAACCAGCCAGACATATGCCAGGATATTGTGGCTTCAAGAGAGGATCCACTTTCATTACACCTTGGCAACCAGCACCTCAGCAGCGGACTCCTTACTGGGGACCACAACATCAACAACAGCGTCGACCACAACAATAGCAGTTTAGGCCTATTTAGAAAAACAGACCAGGATTCTAGGTCGGTGGGTTGTGAGCTTCTAGTTCATGTACCAGGAGTACTAGACCGAAGAAGGGGTGTTGGACTTGTGGGGAGCCACACTACTAGCGCGACTGCCCAGTGGAGAGGACTAGAGCATCTGGATCGGCCAAACCCGATACCGTGGGAGATTTGGGAAAGGCCCATCAGATTCATGTAGTGGTGAATAACTGCTAGAAAGATCACTAGTCAAATGTGCTCGAGACGTCAGGTACCGTCGTTGAACAGACCCTTAGTATTTTTATAGATCCCGGTGCTACCGAGAGTTTCATTTCTGGTGCAATGCTAAAAATGGTTAAGGTAAAGGTAGTCAAACAAGATGAGTTTAGCTTTGTAGAGATGGCTTCAGGAGCCAAACAAAAGGTTAGAGGGAAGGTTACGGGTTGTATCCTTAACCTGGGAGAGTTTGTCACTAGGGCCAACCTATACGTCATGATCTTAGGATATTATGATGTCGTGATCGATATGGACTGGTTGGAATTGCATGAGGAAATACTCAACTGTAAGATGAAGCAGTTGATCTTGGTCGATGATGAGGGACAGAGACACGTGATTGTAGGTCAGAACCAGGGATTTTCCCTGAGGTTCATCTCTTCCTTGCAACTACGGAAGAGAATGTGCAAGGGGTGTAAGATTTATGCAATCCTTGCGTTCAATGAAAAGGGAGTAGTGGAAGGTCTAGAACACCTTCTAGTGGTGAGAGAGTTTGCGAACTTCTTCCTGGAGGAGTTACCTGGAATGCCACCAGAGAGGGAATTGGAGTTTACCATAGACCTAAAATCAGGGACTGAACCAATATCAAGAATGCCTTATCAGATGTCGACCCCAAAGTTACAGGAGTTGAGAATGTAACTGAAGGAGTTTCTAGACCTGGGACTGATATGTCCTAGCATGTCACCATGGGGTGTACCTGTTATTTTCATACTAAATAAGTATGGGTCGTGGAGACTCTGCATTGAATACCTTTAATTGAACAAGGCAACGATCAAGAATCAGTATCTGTTGTTGAGGATTGATGATTTGTTTGATCATATGAAGAGTGCGATGGTGTTTTCAAATATCGACTTGAGATCAGGGTATCACCAATTACGGATCAAGGAGGATGATGTCCCTAAGATCGCCTTTAAGATGAGGTTTGTACATTACGATTTTACTATTTTACATTTTGGACTGACGAACGCCCCAGGGCTATTTATGTCTTTGATGAATAGGGTGTTCTAAGAGTACTTAGACAATTTCATCCAAGTATTCATTGATGATACTTTGATTTACTCTCAGACAATGGAGGAGCATGATGAGTACTTGCACTTAGTACTACAGTTTTTGTGAGAGAACAAATTGTATGGGAAATTGTCTAAATGCTCATTTTATCAATTGAAGATTCACTACTTAGGGCATGTCATCTTCAGAGAAGGTATCTTCATGGATCCAGCAAAGGTCAAGGCTATTATGGAATGTCTTGTGCCAATGAATGTCGCAAAATTTTGTAGCTTCATGGGTTTAGCAGGATACTATCGATGTTTCGTCGAGGGATTTTCGAAGATAGAAAATCCAGTCACGGGATTGAAGAAGAATAAAAAGAGGTTTGTTTCGACCGAGAAATGTGTGGAGGAATTTTAGAGGCTCAAGGATATATTGACAACAACGCCGATACTAAAGGTCCTTGACATGGACGCAAACTTCTTGGTGTGCACTGACGCATCCAAGGAAGGCTTAGCCAAAGTCTTGATGCAAGACATTCTAGTGATCACTTACATCTCGGGGAAATTGAGAAGGCATGAGGAGAACTATACGATGCATGATTTGGATTTGTTAGCCATTGTTTATGCCTTGAGATTTTGGATACACTACCTTATTGGATGAAAATTTGAGCTAAAAATGGACCACTGTGGACTACAACACATATTTACACAAAGTGACCTAAACGCGCGACAATGACGTTGGTCAGAATTGCTTAGCAAGTACGATTTCGAGATTACTTACATAAAAGGAATAGCGAACCAAGTGGCAGATGCATTGATTCGAAGACCACACATCTTTTCAGTGTTTCCTCTTCAGACGAATCTACGTGACAAGAATCTAACTTTATAGTGCGACGATGACTGGTACAAAGAGGTCAAGGATTGTATCAGACAAAACACAATGATGGTACCAATATTTGAAGGATTTACGTTGGACGACGATGGACTATTGATATTTAAAAATCAAATTTATGTACTACCAAATGACAAGTTGATGAGTTTGATCCTAAATGAGGCTCACAGAGCAATGTACATGGCTCACCCAGGGGTCACAAAGATGAGGGAGGACCTTAAACCCTTATTTTTCTGGAAAGGAATGAAGGTAGACATAGTCAACTATGTGGCCAGATGTATAGAATGTCAAGAGGTGAGAGATAAACATAGACATTCAGCAGGATTACTGTAGCCTCACACTATTCTGGAATCGAAATGGGAGGTCATTTCGATGGATTTCATTGTTGGGTTTCCACTGACTGTAAGGAGACACAACTATACTTTTGTGGAAGTCGACACTATAATGATGAGTGCTCATTTTATTCATGTACGTACGATGTATCAGGAACTTAACATAGATAGATTTTTCATCAGTGAGATTGTGAGGCTGCATGGCATGCCTAAGAGGATTATATCCGATCGAGGATCGGTGTTTACTGGACGATTTTGGACTAGTTTCCAAGAGGCCTTGGGAACCCAACTTAACTTTAGTACTGTGTATCACCCTGAGACAGACAGGTAGAAAAAATGAACAAACCAAGTCTTGGAATACATGTTGCGCATGTACATGATGGACCAACAGAAGCATTGGGAAGAATTATTTCCACTGGTAGAATTCGCATATAACAACAATTACCAAAACACCATTAAGATGGCGCCTTTCGATTTTCTTTATGGGTGACCATGTCAAACGCCTTTGAGTTAGGATCGAATTGAGGATAGAGTCTTGGTGGGACGTGAAGCGATCCAAGAAATGAAATATCAAATGCAAACAATAGGAAAAAGGATCAAAGAAGCGCAGGATCGACAAAAGAGTTATGCCAATGCATGTCGTGTCAACCGTAGTTATGAATTTGGTGATAGAGTCTTCTTGCGGGTAAAATTGCATAAGATTTCGATCAAGTTTGGAAAGGGAGATAAACTCTCTCCTAGGTTCATGGGACCTTTCGAGATTGTGGAGAGGAAGGGGCCTGTGGCCTATCAACTAGCCTTGCCTGATTAATTGAGGTGTATGCATGATGTTTTTCACATATATGTTTTGAGACATTATATTAGTGATCCTACACATGTTATTGACATGAGTTCCTTAAAGGTATCAGATGAGGGGATGTTCATGGCTGAGTCGATCTGCATCTTGGATCATCACATTCGAAAGCTAAGATGTTGAACAGTATATCAGGTCAAGGTCCAATGGGACAACTATAGTCCGCACTCGACGACCTGGGAGGACACATATGATATGCACCAACAATTTCCATTTTTGTTTGATAGATAGACTTATGATACTGTGATACACATTATTTCATCACTTATATACTATGAAACTTCGGGACAAAGTTTATACCAAGAGGGGGTGTATGTAACATCCCGCTACTGCACGCATTGAGTGAACATATTCTTTGAGGACACTTGCTTGCAAGTGATACAGATTATTATACTATTGTTCGTTTGATTATGATTATGAGGAATTATGGATGTGATTATATGTTATTTTTTGTGTTTACATGGAAAGGTGCTATTGAATGGTTTCTCCTAAGTGTGCAGGAATTTGGACCTCGAGGATGCAGAGGCATCGATGAAACCCCTTGGACTCTGGATCGAGTCAGGGAGTGGAATATTGGGGTTTGATTGTTGTTGATATGACATATGCACATATGACAAGATGTTACGATAATTTATTTTGTTTCTGACATGATTCATTGATTATGCAGGTTGATGATAGCTTGCCAACCAAACTCACATGTGGAGTAGAGGGGTCACGCACGAAAACTAGAGATGTTAAGGGAGAGGTGTGGACAGCAGCCCTGCCACAGCCTACTAGCACTCTCATCGTGACTCGAACTGTAGGTTAACAATTACCTAGTTCGATAAGACCCATGATGTCATGAGGTGAGACCATGATAGTCGTTCATGATGATTCTAAGGGGTGTGCAATAATTCACGGGCCTTGTTCCTTAGAGGCCCTTAACCTCCCACAAGATCACCTGGAGGATTATTGACTCTAGGGGTTTTTGATGTTTACTAAGTCGGCTAAGAGGCAAGTGGCACCCTTGGATCATGTAGTGCGTCTTGAAGGGCACGTCACACAAGAAAAATGGAAAGAGGTGAGTGACACCCTTGGAGCACATAGTGCATCCTGAAGGGCATGTTGCACAAGGGAAACAGAATGAGGTGAGTGGAACCCTTGGAGAACCTAGTGCATCCTGAAGGTAATGTCGCATTTTTAACTAATAAGTGAGTAAACCTAGATGGCCTTAGAACGAATGATGTGATAAGTAATATTTAAAAATAATTTCCCTAATAAAAATGTCTCCCACCCTAGGAAATTAAAATCTAGGTCTAAGTGATACTTGTGGTAAATAATAATAATAATCATCATTAAAAGTATGACGAGAGGGGGGTAAGAAATTCAATTAATTTATTAAAATCAAATTACTTTGGGGGATTAATTTAAAAAAAAAGAAGAGGAAATGATTGTTTTTCTACATATGCTAATTAAATTTTATTAATTAAAAAGAGAAAGAGGCGGTTTTTCTACACTTGCTAATTTGATTTTTAGATAAAAAGGGAAAAGAGGGAAACTTAAAAGAAATAGGAAACTAAGGGAAAAAGGGGAAACATTAAGAAAAAATGAAACGTCAGGAAAAAGAAGAATGACTAACTTAGTAAGGAATCTTTCCTTTAAGAACTTTCTAAATTGAACTCAACTAGGAATTTAGTAAGGGCGTAAGTCATTTAAAATGTGTAAGGGAATATGGGGACACCAGGGAGCAATTTTAGGAATGATTTTAGGTGGGTGAGGGAAATAGGATTAATTAAATAATTAATGAAATTAATTTCTGGTGCAAATAGGGGGATGGGTGACATGTGTACAGGGGAGGTTTTTCTGAATTAAATTAATGAAAAATAAATTAAATGGGAATTTGGGAAAGAAATCACTTAGAAAATATATTAAAAGGATGGAGGAGGAGGATTATGGATCTCTTCTTCATGCGTAATGCTATGTTGTAGAATATTTGACTTGACTGACATATCTTGTGGGAGTTGGGATACCCAACTCAGGTAATGAGTGGTAGCTCATCCTTGCGAGATGAGCTAAGAGCTAGTTGATGTCTAGTATAGTATGTGTGGTCCATTTGAGGCTCGAGGGGCTAAGGGGGAAGAATATTACCCCTAGCATTGGATGGGAGGTATTGGTGAAGTCACATCGGTCAGCAAGCAGGAGATGGAAGGAGCGTGCACAGGACAACGACTTCAACGATTGACTTGGGCTATGGTACGTATGCGTTTATTTTGAATGATAGATTAATATTTTTCTTGCTCTTTCATTACTATACTTCCATTGTGTAAATAATTTGTTTTAATCAACGTTTTTAATCAAGAACTTAATGTCATCATAGCTTTACGTTTGCTGCATTGAATTGATTTCCTTGGCAACCCAATCCTTGATTGCTATGACTGTCCTATTTGTTTTATTGATTATTATGATTAGATTGCTCTTTATCTTCCGCCCTTATCCCTAGGTCATCAGTTCATGCATGAGAAGTCGGCCAGGAGTCGAATCGACAGTTGTCACTTCGGTGCATAGCGACATATAGATTCTAATGCCCTGCTTTTTTTTGCATGGATGATGAGCGATGGATAAAAAATTTCCCAGATGTCTACCCTTACTCATATCTGCATTGATGGATTCTTGGTTGATTGATTGTTGTTGCACCTTCTTGTGATTAAGTATTTCTGTTATTGTTTATCATTCCTCTCCGTGAACCTCTTAATATCCTATGCGTTTGATCTCTACGTTTTCTTTGGGCTCTGCTCTACATTTTGATATATCACCTCTGCATTCTAAATGATATCGACATGTGATCACTATGTCTATTTTAATCTCGACGTTTTCACCCACATTTACCCATCTTTCAACCCACTCTCCTTGGCATCTTACACACAACGATTGTATTTAAATTTACACAACCACTCCCTCTTTTAATCTGCGTTATTGATACGTAAACACTACAAATATGTGGCTCCTTGCAAGCTTTCAACCATGAAATTATCCTATGGGATTGATTATTTTGGATGGTGAATCTACCCTGTGAATTTACCTTTATTTATACATTTTATATTGTGAATTTACCCTTCATTGTGAAGAGATATTTATCTTATTAATCATTTGTCTCTTGTACATTTTAAACTTGGGAATGGACAACATTTTTTTTCCTTACCTTATGATTGAGATTGAGTCTTCATGACAACATTTTTTTTTATTTTATTGACTGTGATTTCTTATAATAAAACTCAACATTTTTTTTTCTTGGATGAAACCCAACGATCTTGATGATAAAACCAAATGATCGCCTTATTGTATGCCTTCACTTTTAATGAACCCCTTTCCAATGATATCTCATCCATTGTTCCTATTAAACAATGATTTTCCTGTGCACAGAGATATGTTGCTAACAGGGTAATTTAAACCAGCGATTTTACTTTTGTTATGACAGCCATTGTAATAACAACAACATTCTGGAAAGTAAACTAATATTGTTGATAGTTATTCAATTGATAGCGAAATTAGATGTATGGTGCAGTGATACCAGGCATTAATAAATGATAGTAATAATATTGACTGTGCCCCCCCTTTTGTCTTGAGAATGATTTCATTTTACCATAAGATGATTGAGTTTTTTCTTTGTGAATGTCTGTGTTTTTGTTATGAAATGACAGCAACATCATATTTTATTGCTTGGTGCTTGCATATCTAATTGTGCCTGCAATACCCTCTGTTTACTGATTGCGATTTGGGCATTTAATGGACCACGATTTTACCTGTAATATGTGATTGCGAATTAATTACTCGTTGAAAGCGTTTTATATAGAGCATTATCTTTGTGTGTAGGTTAGAAAACACACATTGAATGGATAGATAGTATTACCTCCATTTTGAATAGAAAGCAAATCTTTTAACAGGGTTGAATATATATATATCTGAGTTTTATTTAAAGAATTATATTTATAGTGATCTACAACAAATGTATTGAATTTATATAGCTATCTACAACATTATTAGCATAGAGAGATATATAGTTGTCTAAAGGATAGAAACATAAATTAGACAACAATATCATCATTCATATCATTACTCTTAAAATCTTTATTAACTAATATTAGTGTTAGACTTGTTAATGTTGACAACAATTTATTGATTTGTAGCACCTTATAGACAACCCTTTTAATGGCGAATGTAATAAACTGCCTATAAATTGTGAAGTGATAATCTTAGTTTTAATTGTATATTTTGCACAGTAATTTTAGACAACAATAATATATTTTATGATTTCTTTACACAACAATAGCCTACCTTTTGACCGTAATGAATGGTCGATAGCATTTTTATATAGATATAGTAACTTCTTTCTTTAGGCAGTGATCACAGTGTTTTTCCTCTCCTTTTCTTTTATTGTTAAGTTGTGAATTATGTGACAGTAGTTTACATACCAACGATATATATTGGATTTATAAGTCATGGAAATTACTTGTAATCAATTTATTGTTATGCGAATAACTTGGTGCTCAGTTGCACTAAAACTATTTTATTTGGTGTACAGTTCGAGTCTTAAAAGGTAGCAACTTCATGAGATAGCATACGAGTTTCAGTTTTAAAGGAAGGCGATTTACACTTATCTAACTTGAAAATTGGAATATAGTGGCAACAAACTATTTTTTAATAATAATCATTTAGTATGTACAGATTGATTTTATGGCGCAAGAAATTTATTGCGTTGTATGAAAGGGATAGTCATCTTGATTGACTTGTTGATTGGGTGCTAGGGTTAGTCGTCAGGGTTAGATAGTTAACTTGATCTCCTAACGTGTTGATTTTAGCTTGTGTTGAGGGCCCAGTTATGTTGTTGTGATACAGTTGTTGTTATGCCTATCACTGGGAGGCCGCATGATTCCTGAGGAGGGGATCATTGTGCGCCCTAACAAATAGAGGTGAATGATAACTTGGTCAGAGTCTGTGCTACCTGTTGTGGGCGTTTGTTCGTTGTAGTTGTTGTTGGTGCTTGGGATGTAACGCCTTCATGTGTTTGGTTGCACACCATCAAGGATCTAGTTACTGGCCGTCAAGGCCATCGTGTTGGGATGGTGGATAGTCGTTTTTATCCATGCATGTAGGCGTTGTCGTGTTGGTGTAGGGTGGGTAGTCGTTTTTATCTATTGATTTATGCATGTTTCACCCAGTTTCACCTTGTGCTAGTGTGTGGATTTGTAGTTGTCTATTTCCTTATCTGGATGTTTGTTTTCATTGTCAGGTTGTGTGGTTCAACTGTTTGTCGTCGTTGCCTTCCTGCCAAAAAAAAATTGCAATTTTTGCTTCGCCTTTAGTCATAACGATGGGGTTGTTACAAGTATATATATATATATATATANATCAGGGTCGTCGACCCAATCTGAATCAGTGAAACCAACCAATAAAGGATCCCCCCTTAAATGTAATGTATCCCGAACTGAGTTGTACCACAAACATAGAAAAGTATCCTTTTATATGCTTTCCAATGGATTTCATGGGATTCTTTCATATAGCGGGAAACAAGACCAACAAAAAAGGAAACATCAGGACGGATATGAGTCAAGTATAAGAGGCTACCAATTATCTGACGGTACAAGGTGGCATCAAATTTAGGGGAAGTATATGTGGCAGTAAGATTGACTCCAGACTTGAAGGGAGAAAGGGTTGGTTTACAATCATCCATGTGAAAGAGATGACGAAGGTCACAATCATACTTAGACTGGGAAATAAATATTCCTGCATTGGTTTGCAAAACTTGGAAGTCAAGGAAATAGTTTAAAAATCCTAAGTCTGTCATTTCAAATTTCTTCTTAAGGATGGATTTCAAATGGTTTAAAAGTTGTGAGTCACTACCAGTAAGGATAAGGTCATCAACATAAATGACAAGGTTTATGAGATGAATTCCTACTTTCTTGGTATAGACATTAGGATCAGAATGGCATCTAGATAATCGAGTGGCAATAAGAAATTTTTCCATTTTGGCATACAAAGATTAGGGAGCTTTATTGAGACCATAAAAATATTTCTTAAGTCAAAAAACAAGGATAGAGTCATTTTGGCCATATCCAGGAGGTTCTTCCATGTAGGTTTCTTCTTACAAATCTCCGTGCCAAAAGGGAGATTTAACATCCATATGATGGACCTCCCATTTATGTGAGGCAACAAGGGAAAGAACAAGTCGGATGGAATTCATTTTGGCTACAAGGGAAAAGGTTTAATTATAGTCAATTCTCTCAATTTGGGAAAATCCTTTGGCAACTTACCAAGCCTTATGTCTTTCGACACTTCCATCTGATCCATACTTAGTTCTATAGACCCATTTACATATGAAAAGTTGTATTCCTTTCGGAAGAGGTACAATATCCAAAGTATAGTTTTTCATTAAAGAAACATACTCTTCATTCATTGTTGTATCCCAATCTGGATGACTTGAAGCTTCTGCAAATGTCTCTGGATCATGAGTTTCTGAAAATTGAGCTACAAGAGAAGAGGCTCACTTAACTTTCTAGCCACAACTAGATGGAAGCTACAACTCTCAATATTCAAGCACCAACTCAAATATCAGAGGAGCACAATCCTCCCTAGCACCACCCTACCTCCATGATTATAAGTAAAACGATTGAATAACCAACAACGCAGGTGTTTCAATTCTTACCACTTCTCTTCTGTCCTATAATTATTCTATGCTTCTATCTTTTCTACAATTCTTCTCTACTTCAAGTTTTTCTGCAAATCTTCTCTTTCTTCTGTCTATTAAACATATGTTACTCTTCTCTGAGTTTTATCTCAAACTACGCATACTGTCAGTCTCACACTGCGCATACTGTAATTTTTCCTTTCTTACAGTTCAACTCATTTTTCATTCAGAACAACCAACAATTTACAGTCACTCCATCTTTCTTTTATTTACTTCACACAACTTTAGTTACACCTAAAATACCTAGGCTAGCAACACTTCAACAACTTAATTGCCAACCATCCAAGAACCATGATTCAGTTATGCTAACTAAATCATAACTGAACAATTAATCGTAAAGATCAATAATAGCCCTTTGATTAGATGCTCAAATAACCAACACCGTTGGATTAAATCTGTAGGGTCTTGCATTTATCCCATATGCTCACTGGCTGTGACAATGTGCCTAATCAAGATGCATTTCACATTTCGCATTTCGACAATCCTATGTCAAAGGGTCTCGACACTCCAAGTTGCGATCCCCAAAATGGATCTTAGCTCTGCTATATCCTCCCTCTCACATGACCATTGGGGGTGACCACAACCTACATCAAAAGGCATTTCTCATTTCACGAACTTATGAACTTCATCAAGCCTAATCAACGCTCAAGATCTCCAATGGTCCAGATATCATCACGATCTCATGTTTCGTGATTCTTATGATGAAGGGTCTCAAAAATCCAAGTTGCGATCCCCAAAATGGATCTTAGCAATTATCTCCTTCCATTAAGCCTTTGACGATGTGACCTTGTCTATGACCAGGGGCCAGACCTTATCGTGATTTTTCATATCGTGAGTTGCAATGTTAGAGCATTTCCTTCCTTTGAATTTCTAGTTAGCGAAAAGTTAATCCCTCGCCACATGTCCCTCTTGGATCAATGGTCAAGATCTTATCATGATTTCACAACTTCACGGGCGTTCGTCATGCGTGATCAATGGTCCACGATTTCCCTTTGATCAATGACTCAGATTAAGTCTTGGTTTCACATTTCATGATTTCATCATTCTTGTCATGATTTTCCTTGACACCTCCAACTCCCGGTATCCAAAACTTTGAAATGGAATCAGATCAACGGTCCACAATCTTGATGATTCGACGGTCCAAATCTTTTTGTGATCTCGCATATCGCAAGTTTTTGTCGTGAGTTTCTTCCTTGACTCCTTCAACTCCCGGTATTCGAAACTCTGAAAAAAAACTTTTGTCATGCTCTAATCTATCGCCATGTGTCCCTCTTCGATCAACTATCTAGATATTATAATGATTTCCCATATCGTGAGTTTGAAGGTTAGAGCACTACCTTCCTTTGAATTTCTAGTTAGCGAAATGTTAATCCCTCTCCATGTGTACTCCTTGACAATGGACGACCCTCCTACTTTTGGGACTGTGTAAGCCCACTTCATATTGTACTTAAAGATCATTATCCTTCTTCTGGATCCAATGATGGTTAGTCCTCATGCTCAGATCCAATGTCTGATATTTGTTCTCCTCTTTTATGCGTTCCTCCTATCTATATTCAGATCTGACAGTCATCAGGAATTCGGGATGGGTGAACCAACAATCACTATTTCTCCTCACTATTGATATTTCCATTTCCATGCCATCATCACTATACTAAATGCGCTTATCTTTTCCATCAATGACATCACTATCAATGACAAACACGCATACTCTGCCTCTGTCTAAAAACATGCCAACAATCTCCCCCTTTGGCATTGATGGAAACCCCTTGAAGAACATCTAGCTTTACCATTGTATTTCAATTACCACTCTTTCTCCCCCTTTGACATCAATGTCAAAGAAAATACAATCTCCCCCTAAGTTGTTTCAGTACATCTCAAAGGTATCAGATATGTGACAAGCATATACTCCCCATCTGAAAATTCTTCAACATCTCTTTCAAATATTTTTCTTGAGAGATAAAAATTCTTGTAGAACTCTGGTTTACTTGTAAGCCAAGAAAATATGACAATTCTCCTATCATGGACATATCAAACTCTGTTTTCATAGAGTTAGAAAACCATTGAATAGAGGAATCATTATTACAACCAAAAGTAATGTCATATACATAAATCAAAACAACTAGTAAATCATTTCCTTTAGTTTTTATGTAGAGATTGCTATCAACAATACCTTTCTTGAATCCTTTATCTTGTAGAAATTTTTCCATTCCATAATACCAAGCTCGTGGTGCTTGTTTCAGTCCATATAAATCCTTCTTCATCTTGTATACATAATCAAGGTTATCTATCAATGAGAATCATTCAGGTTTCTCCATATATACTTCTTCCTCTAGATCCCCATTAATAAATGTTGATTTAACATCCATCTGATACACTTTAAAGTTCTTATGACATGAATATGCAAGAAACATTTTGATGGCTTCCAATCTTTCCACTGGTGCAAAAGTTTCATCAAAGTCTTGACCTTCAACTTGTTCATACCCTTTATAGAACAATCTAGATTTATTTCTAACAACTTGCCTTTTTTCATTCATTTTATTTTTGAACACCCACTTGGAACCTATTACATTCTTTTCTTCAGTTCTAGGAACAAGCTTCCAAGTATTTTTCTTCTCAATCTGATCAAGCTCTTCATTCATATCCCTAATCTAATCATCGTTTTGGTTGGCTTCATAAAAATTTTTAGGTTCAGTCATAAATAAAAAAGAAACATGAGATTGTTCTGAGTCTTTAATCAATTTCCTTCTTGTCTGAACTCCTTTATTTATATCTCCAATTATCTGATTTTCGGGATGATTCTTTCTAACAGTTCTAAGAGGTGATTTTGTTTCTTTCTGCTGATTTATGTCAGCTTGAGTATTTGTATCTTCATCTGATTTAGATTCTTCTCTTTCTGATCCTTGGACCTGTTCATCTTCATCTTCATCTATATCTTTTGTGCTTGGTTCAACACTGCTTACACTTCTGACCGGGATTTCTTCATCAAATTTTATGTCTATATAATCGACCAGTTTATGCAACCTCTTATTGTAACATTTGTACCCTTTACTTTCTGTAGCATAACACAAGAAGATACCTTCATCAACCTTGTCATCATATTTGCCAATATTTTCATCATTATTCTTAATATAGCATTTACTCTTAAAGATTTTAAAATGCTTGATTGAAGTTGGTCTTCCAAACCATAGCTCATAAGGAGTCTTGTCACTGTGTGGTATGAGATGTGCTTTCTTAAGGATTTGTTGTATGAATTGCTTCCACCCAATATGTCTGAGGTATGTTCATTTCATTCATCATTGATCTTGCCATTTGTTGTACTAATCTATTATGCCTCTCAACAAATCTAGTTTGCTATGGAGTCCTTGGAATTGTGTACTCTCTTTTGATTCCATGTTTATCATAGAAATATTTGAAGTTCCATGAGCTAAACTCTCCTCCTCTATCATATCTTACTACCTTCAATATTTTTCCTGTCTGATTCTCAGTTAGAGCCTTAAACACTTTGAATTTTTTAAATGTTTCATATTTTTCCTTCAAAAAGGAAACCCATGTTAGTCTAGAATAATCATCAATAATCAACATAAAATAATTTTCTTTTCCTGTACCTTCTTTCCTTTATGGTCCACATAAATCCATATGTACTAACTGGAGAGGTTTTTCTATTGAAGGAAAGTTTTTAGATTTGAACTGTGTCTGAGTAAGCTTTCCTATCTTGCATGGTTTACAAATATAATCATATGGCTTTCATATCTTTGGAAGATCCTTTACTTCCCTACTATTTTTGAGCTTAATTATATGATCAAAATTTAAGTGTCCAAGTCTCCTATTCCATAGAGAAATTTCATCATACTTGCTTAAGTGACATTCTTCTTTTTCTTCTTTTAACAAATAGGCATTGTTTTTTGTTCTTATCCCTTTTGCAACTAGCTGTCCTGAATTCACAGATTTTATTCTACAATCTTTAGAAGTAAAAATGACTTCACATCCTCGGTCACAAACTTGACTGACACTAAGTAGATTATGTTTCAGACATTCTATAAACAACACATATTGAGCTTTCCCTTTTTCCATTACTCAAACTTACCATTCCTTTACCTTTTATTTTTCCCGGTGCATCATTTCTGAAAGTTACATTCCCTGATTTGCTTTCACTTAGAGATAAAAACTTACTTTTGTCTCCAGTCATATGTTTGGAACATACACTGTCAAAATACCAGGGATTATTTTGTTTTTGGGATGATAACACTAGTCTACACTTGTCATCTTCTTTCTTCTTCCAAATCTTGAAATTTTCAGCAGTAGGGTTCGAATCTGGCTTAAAATTCCTTAAGCGACAATTTGTAGGTTTATGTCCATAGTTATGACAGATGTAACATTATGGTTCATAGAATAACATATCATAATGATTGTTATGCTCATAATTTTTGTTATGTTTCACCTGCATCCTTCCTCCATCCATCACATGATTTATAGTATGTGGTCATTTTTTTCTTGTCTGTCTCAATCTTTGTTGTGGCAGATAATTATTCCTTGAGTATCTTGATTTCAAATATCTAGATCTTAAAGAACAATTTATAGCTTTGTGACCAAAGTTAGAAAGAAAAAAACAATAACCATAGAAAAAACCTTTGTACCTGAAAAAAGGTTGTAGTCGATTTATTCCATGTTAATGATTTCTTTGATCAACGAATTTGGTTCTGAGACTTTTTCTTTCAATCCTTCTTGGTGGCTAATTTTATTTCTTTGTTTCTGCAGAGTGGTTGTTGTCAATGATTATAGATTTGACAAACTTGATGGGTTCTGTATTACTTGGATGATCAACACTTGATCCTTCTTCATAGCCCAAGCCAACTTTCAAATTTGGATTACTTTCGTGATTTAGAATGGAAGTTAATTCTTCTAAGGTTTTAATACTTGGAATATTTTGGTGATATAATGCATTAAACATCTCCATTTCTTTTCTGGTTTTTACTATCTCTTCTTCTAAGTCTTCACACCTCATTTTCTTCTCTGAACATTGTTGTTTTAGTATGTATTCTATTTTCTTTGCCTCTTATAAATCCACTTTTAGTAGAGAAAAGTTTTCATCAGGTTTTTCACCATTCATTTTAAACTACATCAACAACTATTTTTGTTTTCTCTTATTACATCTGAGTCTGTCAATTTCTTCCAAAGCACTAATTAATTCACCTTCCATATCCACCACAACTTGTTCATCATCCATTTCACCTCCCGTTTGTTCATCATAAAGATCTCCCATAACCATAAGCATAAAATCATTCACTTTGTTTTCACATGATGAATCACTATCTATGTCGTCTGACGAATTCTCATTGTTTTCACACAAACTTTTATTTTTACTATATTTCTTGAATTTGTACTTCTTTTCATCATCAGAGTTCTGGTCCTTTTTCTGGTGGGGACACTTAGATGCAAAGTGACCTATCTTACCACAATTAAAGAATTTGAAGTGAATCTTTCCTTGATATTTTCCTGATCCTTTCTTTAACCTTCTCACAAATTTTTCCTACATATCATCTAAATCTGAATCAATGTTCTTGTCTTCTTTAAAAGATGCTTCTCTAGTAATGGATTTATATTTGTTGATTCTCATTTCATATGCAGTTAGTATTCCTAGGAGTTGATCAATGGACAGAGTTTTAAGATCATTTAGTTCTTCTATTGCATAAACTTTTGGATTAAATTTATCAAGCAGAGATCTTAAAATCTTCTAAACTAAGAATGATTCTTCAAACTTCTCACCAACATCCTTCATGGCATTCGCAAGTTCTTGAACTCTTAAAAAATACTTGCTAACTGTTTCATCTTCATTCATCTTTATCCATTCAAATTTCAATCTATATGTTTGAAGTTTGGCATCTTTTACTTTCTCATTTCCTTCATAATTGTCAATAGGTTTATCCCACATTTCTTTGGCAGCTTGAAGATGCATCACCTTTACAAACTCAGCTTCAGCAAGTCCATTCAAGATAGCATTCATTACCTTATCATTTAAGCTAAATTCTAACTTATCATCCTTGGAAGCGAACACAACAGGCTTTGTGTAGCCAATCTCTACTACATCCCAAACATTAGCACCTAAGGCCATTACATATGTTCTCATTCTAACCTTCCAAAAGGGAAAAAGTGTTCCATCAAATAGAGGAGTCTTATTGGATGAAGCCCCTTCATGAATTTTCATGTTTAAGCTTAAAGATATACCTTTAAGTAAAAGGAGCCCACTCTGATACCAATTGTTGAAATTACTAAGACAAATGAGAGGGGGGGGGGATAAATCAGTTTTTACTGTGCTTAAACAATTTTAAGTCTATTAAACCATTTCTAATATTTCATCAAGTGACCATCAATATTATACATCATATGAACAACATAAATAATGAGCATCATTCACACATAAGATATACATAGAGACATATTTTCACGAGGAAACCCATAAAGGGAGAAAACCTCTTCTTCTTCGAAATGATAGACAGTCTTTTAAGTTCTGTACATAATATATGTTTGAGAACCAACTCAAAGTGAGGCTACTACCTCTATTTTACAAGCTCCAACTTGTTGAGAGCACCGACTAGAAGGAAGCACCAAGTCCCTGAGTGTTCTAGCACCTACTTCCACTTATACAAGCATCAACTTGCATACAGAAAAATCTGTGTTTTCCCAAGCACCACCCTACCATCCTATTTTCTAGCCACAACTAGATGGAAGTTACAACTCCCAATATTCAAGCACCAACTCAAATATCGGAGGAATACAATCCTCCCTAACACCACCCTACCTCCCTGATTATAAGTAAATTTATTGAATAACCAACAAAACAGGGGTTTTAATTCTTACCACTTCTCTTCTATCCTGCAACTCTTCTATGCTTCTATCTGTTCTACAATTCTTCTCTGCTTCAAGTTGTTCTGCAATTCTTCTCTTGCTTTTGTCTATTCAACATTTGTTACTCATCTATGAATTTTATCTCACACTATGCATACTATCAGTCTCACACTGCGCATACTGTAATTTTCCCTTTCTTATAGTTCCACTCATTTTTCATTTATAACAACCAACAATTCACAATCACTCCATCTTTCTTTTATGCACTTCATAGAACTTCAGTTACACCTCGAATACCTAGGCCAACAATGCTTCAATAACTTAATCTCCAACCGTCCAAGAACCATGATTCGGTTATGCTAACTGAATAGTTAATCACAAAGATCAATAGTAGCCCTTCAATCAGATGCTCAAATAACCAGCATCGTTGGATTAAATCTGCAAGGTCTTTTGTTTATCCCATATGCCCACTGGCTTTGTCCATGGGCCTAATCAAGATGCATTTCACATTTCACATTTTGGCAATCCTATGTCGAAGGGTCTCGATGCTCCAAGTTGTGATCCCTAAAATGGAGCTTAAATCTGCCATCTCCTCCCTCTCACATGACCATCGGGGGTCACCACAACCTACATCAAAAGGCGTTTTTCATTTCACAAAATTATGAACTTCATCAATCCTTATCAACAGTTGATATCTCCAATGATCCAATGGTCTAGATCTCATCGCGATCTCACATTTCAAGATTCCTGTGACGAAGGGTCTCGACACTCCAAGTTGCGATCCACGAAATGGAGCTTAGCAATTAGCTCCTTCCTTTAAGCCTTCGACGATGTGACCTTGTCTATGACTAGGGGCTAGACCTTATCATGATTTTGCATATCGTGAATTGAAAGGTTAGAGAATTTCATTCCTTTGACTTTCCAATAAGCGAAAAGTTAATCCCTCACCACATGTCCCGCTTGGATCAGCGGTCAAGATCTTATCACGATTTCTCAACTTCACGGGCCTTCGTCATGCCTGATCAATGGTCCACGATATCCCTTTGATCAACAAATCAGATTAAGTCATGGTTTCACATTTCATGATTTCACCATTCTTGTTGTGAGTGTCCTTGACACCTCCAACTTCCGATATCCGAAACTCTGAAATGGAGTCAGGTCAACGGTCCACAATAGTTTTCAAGGGGAGTTGAGGAAGGATGGTTGCTTGGGCTCAAGAGATATTTTCAGTTGCATAACTATTCATCCAACCTGGAAGCCGCGATTTCCACCTACCACTTACATGGAAAAGTTGCAATATGGTGGGACCAACTGAAGAAAGTGGAGGACATTAATGAGGGTAGGATCACTTGGAGGCAGTTCAAGAATTACTTCCAAAAGGAGTACCACTCAGAGAATTTATATGACAAGAAAATGTAGGAGTTATTTGAACTATCGTTGGGAAGCATGACTATGGTAGAATACGAGAAGAATTTCTTGGGCTTGTTAAAGTACGCCAGGTTCATTTGTGATGAGAAATTGAAAATATAGATATTTATAAGTGGATTTCCAGCCTTTTATAAGGAAAATATCAAGTATGATGAACCAAAGACCTTGATTGAGGCCATCAGGAAGGATAAATACCTATATGAGCAAGGCGAGTGAAGAGAATCCCTTCCGAAATCTTGGAAGGACAAGAAGAATGCGAAGTTCGGGAAGAGGAGGAAAGGATTCAAACCTCCCTTCAATAGGAATGAGCCTTGTTATCACATAATTTGTAGCTAGGTCAAAAAAGCTAAACGATTGAGGCAAAACTAGTGTAACAGGAACCTTCCCCACCCAATGTCACCTCAATGGGGAGGTTCTTTCTATTTAGGGAGCTTAACCCAGGGGAGACATCCTCGGAAACCTGGGGTTTTGAAGAGGCCAAAGTA
The DNA here is from genome assembly GCA_010110895.2 of Picea sitchensis. Classification (NCBI taxonomy): domain Eukaryota; kingdom Viridiplantae; phylum Streptophyta; class Pinopsida; order Pinales; family Pinaceae; genus Picea; species Picea sitchensis. The sequence continues at coordinate 88,425 of SNQJ01S0012342.1, read as the reverse complement.
TAAAGATCAAGGCAAATTTTCCTCCTCATAGGTTACCACCAAGGGTCAACTAATATTTCTAATCAACCAATAAATGAAGTGTATGCCCAAATGAAAAAATAAACCTGCCCGAAACAAAACAACACCAATACAATGTATATGTAGGCTATAAATTAGTGGGTTAGTACTTCATGTGACTATCTGACAATTATATATAAGCAATGAAACAACGGATATTAATGAGATCAACGTTTTGTCAATATAGCAATGTAGAAGTTTCAATTCATTAACAACTATTGAGATGACGTAGCAAACAATATATCCAATCAATCATTTACTCAACAAATTCCTTTAACCATCATATAATTTCTTACTATCAATATTTTCTATGTCAATATGGAATAACCAACTATGACGTCATCCTAGTTAGGGTTAGCTAGTTAGTTAGGGTTTCAAAATTTAAGGTTTTGAGAGTTGGTTTGAGCACTACCACTTCAACGTTGTGTGTCTAAGATCAGTGCCTAAGGGTATATGTATGTGGGTCATTCAGGGAGGGATGCAAGGTGAAGGGTAATGGGATAAATCTGAGAGGAAGGGGTTCTTGAAGGAGTAATAGGATAAATACAAGAGGGAAGGGTTCTAGAGTGTTGTAATGGCAGGGCCCTAGAATCAAAACCCTAGGGGAAAGAGGATCACTTCAGTGTTTCTTAAGAAAGGCCTCATGCTCCTTCCTCCTTCTTTAGGTCAAACTTGGAAAAACGGCTAGTATAAGAAAAGATTTAAAGAAAGAGGATTAAATGAGGGAGAGTGTTGCAATGGGAAGGCTCTATGACTAAACCCCTAGAAGATGGATGACCCTAGGTGTAGATAACCTAGGCCTAGGACGTCACCCTCCTTTTAACCTTTAAAAATCAAATCTAGCTTAAGGGAAGAAGTGAGAGGAGTGTAGCAAAGGCTAGGCTCTTTCTTCCTCCTTCAATGGCTGAATATTTCTCTCTAAGGGGACATGAGACAAGAACCTACTTGTGTGATTGTCACCTAGGGTTTTAAAATCAACAAATTTATAAGTAAATGCAAGAATTATAACCTACAACCATTCAATTAAGAAGTTTTGCAAGAAAAACACTTACATATCATGATGAAAAGCATAAGAAAACCCTAGTTGTAAACCTTCCTTCAAGAGAAATGCCAAACATGCCAAGAAAATTCTTCCATCAACAAGTGTGCCTCCTTTAAAAGACCAAATACCCAAACTAGGGTGCAAAAATCAGACCTCACAAGTGTGAGTTGTTTTGTTATGTTCAAATGAGGGAAAAACATCCTCAATATATAGTGTATCATGACCTTTAATTGAAATTAGGTCATTAAAAATAGCCGATCAGGCTAGAAACCAAAATCATACCATTTTTGCATTAACTACTAAGTAAAAGACATAAATGAGCAAAAATTGAGATGTTAAGCCCCTTCTGAGGGAGACGTTAGGCCCTTTTGGGGCTAGTCCAGCATCCAAAAGTCACACGTTAGCCCTTTTTGGGCTCCTCCAATCTGCTACATGTGCTAGCCATCCCATCAAACTTCCACATGCTCAAGGTGATGTCCAAGCCTCCTGGTTGATGTGCTGGTCATCAAAAGAAAAATGTTCCATCTGAAGTGGGTCAACCCCCCTGGTATGGGCTCAGTCAAAGTGTCCTGGGTGGAACGTCCTTCTTCTTCTCATGTGCATGAGCTCATCCAATCATTGTTCTATCTCTGACCCTCATGGGGTCCCAACAACCATCTGATGGGCTCTTCATCCCCATGGAGGTCCGAGCTAATCATCTCCCCATGTGTATCGATCCAACTGGTACCTATCCGTCGGGCATGGTCCTGAACATCAAGAACTTCCCCCTCTATGGGCTCATTAGTCATAGGTATCATAGCAATGTCAATCACATTTCATCATTAATTTTATCAAATACATGCATAAAACCCCTGATATATCATTCAATATCTCAAAGACATTACAATGACCTACTATACAAAGCCAAAGAAAAAGACAAAATGCCCTATTGGGCTAGCATCCATAAGAAAAGGAATGTTTCTAGAGGGTATCATCCAAGCCATGTAAAATGAAGTGATGTGGTCAAGGGATGTCTAGACATACGGGTAGAGTGAAAGACAGGGGTGTATGATATTACTTGCGGGTTCCTTTGTAGAAGGCGAGTTGTACTTGTCATGGATGCAATTCTTTCCAAGCCCTTTATTGCCTTTATTATTTTTTATTTTATTTCAAGGTCTAACTAGAGGACACTTCCTTGGCATGGTGGCCAGAGCTGATAGTGTTACCCACAAGTACTTTCACAGAGATGATAAGGTTGGATCGTGATGAGACCTCCTTTCCTTTTTCCATGTAACCAAAGGTCATTGCCTTGGTGTGGTAACCAGATAATGGCAATGTCATACTGCTAGGTACCCATAAACATAATGGGTTAGCTCATGATAAGACCCCCCATCCTCTTAGCTAGGTCTTGTTTTGTTATTTTTCGTTAGTTCCCTCTTCTTTCTTGCTGAGAGGATTTTTATTTCCTTCTCAGAGATCCGTGGGCAAGGCATATCTAGGTTTCATTTTTTATGACTTTTATCTTTTACCAACTTCTTTTACCTTCTGGGCCCTTATCCCCTTCTTCCCACGAGATAAGGTGTAACCACACAAACAGATCATCCTAATGCCCGGACTAGGGGAATGGGGTAGATGAGTGGGAAATAAGATGTAAAAGTGATGACATTATGGGAGCAGATGATGGCTCTTCAGAAATCCGCCGGTGGAAAACCAAAACCTATGGGTACAAGCTTTCTAGGGAACCCTGTCAATCCCCACAACCATGGTCAAGCGGGTCAAAGTAAGATCCAAGCAGTCGTCAGAAATAAAAGGAATTTGATGCATATATCTAAAGTTCATAATGATCAGAAATGACACATACCATGATACGTGGACCAATTACCTCATGGAGCAAGAGTCTTCTCCGATGGAAGTCCAAGCCGAAGGTGATGGATGCTGCTGCTTCTGACAAGACAAGTATGATGAAAGAGAAGAATGATGGGCCCTCCAGGGACATGCTCATGTCAATGCTGCTCTCGATACTCCATGTCTAGGACCTGTGGGCCTCAAGACATGATCTCCTAGTTATCTCTAGAAATCGAGGATAACATCTGGCTCCAACTCAGGGACATGTGCTCACCGTAGAGTGCATGAGAACATCAGCATCTTTGGCATAACCTATAGACCTTCTCAAACTTGAAAGGGCATTAGTAATAAAGGTGGGGTGGTATTTCCACCTCGCAAAATATCTATACATTTATACGACTGAAATAAAACAATCAATATGCAAGTGAGGAAGCAAACTAACATGAAATGCAAATGGTATAATACACGAAGAATGTCTACCTACCTATACTTACCTATGGAGTCAGGTCCCACCACCTTGGTGGGGTTTGATGAGGTTCCCGCTGATAGGTAATGGACACCTTCTTCCTTTGAAAGTTGACAGTTAGTATGAGTTATCAACTTATTCCATTCCAACTTTGAAAGGTCCGAGCCATGAATGCATGCTTCCTTTTATATTAGTTGGCTCTCCTTTCTGAGTATCCCACATCCATACCATATCCCCCTCCTTGTATTTTCTGACTTTGTATTTGGTCGTTCTCTGAACAACCCGGTGTACTGTATTGAGGGAGGTGGGTGGGATTTTACTATAAAGACTTCTTGTTGGGACGGGTGGATTTGTACATCATCTTCATTTTTCTTTTTAAGAATCTTCACTGTCCCAACTTCCTTGTTCTTGAATTCATCTAGGAATTCTTGGTATTCTTCCTTTTTGGGCCACTCGATCTGATCAAAGTCTTCTTTTGTTGCAAAGGGCATGTCTTCTCGAGAGTATTCTTGAAGAGTTTGTATCACATCATTTTTCTCTTTGTCATTATTTATGGGATGAATAATATATTTCACATGATTTTCAGTTATTGGTACATTGAGCAGTCGTCCCATCATCCCATCTTTTAAAGGTAAATGTAAGAAGGTGAGGTCCATTTCCAGGGAACCACCTATCATTGCACCAAACTTCCTAGACAACAACATCCCCCACACATCTGAGACATCAACCACTATAATATCTATGTGGAATATCTTCTCAGGGTATTCCTTTAAGTGTACTTCAACATTTTCAAGCACCCCATGTGTGGGTATTGCTTTAGATTCAAAACCACACACATTCTCGTAAGGCCTAGTGGCCTTCAAACCCATTTGTTGCGTGACTTTAAGAGACATCATGTTGGCACCAACACCTGTATCTAGCATGCAATTGTTAAGGTATTTGTTGTTCATTGTTAAAGTCATGAAGAAGGGGTGGGTTTCACCATATTGGACCCTGAAATGATCATCTTGCAACATTATACGAGGGTTTATAGGTTCATCTGATCCTGAAAAGAAGGTATCAAAGAGTTCTTTAATGGATGGGATATTAATTTCTTCTCTTAGGGGAACTTTCACATGCATCTTTGATAAATCCACTTCAAAGTCAAAGTTAAGGTCAACCTTACCAGTCTTAGATGTCCTAGGAAGAATACATTCAAGAGGCGGGGGTTTCGGATGATCAGTGGTAGGTTGTTTCGAATTCTTCCTTCTGTAGACATGAACTTCCTACTTCTTTAACTTTTCTCATGATTCTTGGTCCTGGTTTTTTAGTACCACCATCCTTGCTACTCTGGCTACTTCCTTCACGACTTGTTGATGTTTTATATATGTGATATTTATCTGAGGGAAGTCCATGAAACAGTCCATGTTATTCACTTGTTGTTGGCCAACGTTATAAGGACATTCATGCTCCCAATGTGCTTCACTGCACTCCAGGCACCAAGGGTTTTCATCAACAATGTTTGTAGGGGCCAAGGTATTTGGAACTTCATTTTCATTCTTTGGCTTGTAGAATTGGTTCCCTTTCTGGAATTTCCCTTTGAACGTAGGTCTAGGTGCTTGGATTTGGTATTTTTCAAGTCTAATGATCCGGCTCATCATTTCCTCTTGATTTTTTATGATTCCATCCACGAAGGCTTGTAACTTGCTAATACTGGTGCAGAGATCTAAAGTAGGTTTAGCATTGTGTACTATTTTCTACTTGGTGTCTATTCTCCCCCTAGGGTTAGAAAAGGTCTCAATATTGGATTAAAGGAGGTTCCCTTCTATCTTGGTAGCGAGATCTTGGGCTTCTTGAATGGACTAGGGGTTTTTAGCTCTGAGAAGATACCCTAGTTGGCCATTGAATGACCTGGTATAGATATGAATAAGGTAATCATCTTTCGGATGATGGCTTGTGGGAATCCTTTGTAGCAATGTTTCGAATTTGATGTGAAATTCCTGAATGGACTCATTCTCATCTTTAGAAAGGATATTTAGTCGAGTGAGAAGCATATTAGGGTCTTCTTTGATACTCCACCTCTTACGAAAGGGTTCTTCCAGTCTATCCATGGTCTTGATGCTTACATCAGGAAGGATGAGGTACCAATTCCTTGAGGCATCATAAAGAGTAGCAAAGAATAACTTCATGACCAAATATTCAACATCATCATTGATGGGGTGGAGCTGAAACAATGCCCAAAAGTTACTCATATGCTCTTCGACACTGACGACATCAGTACCGGTAAACTTAGGTAACCACTTCTCATACTTGGGTGGCATTTGCATAGGATAGCCAGGTATGGATGACATGTCTAACAGTCTGAAAAGGGTATATGACCATTGCCTTTGATTGTTGACTCTATTTGTTGTAGCGGTCTAAGAGGTAGACATGATTCTTAAAGGAAGGCTCTTCCCGAAGAGTGATTTGACAACAGGAGAGTTTAAGGGAGGCTTCCTTCTAAAATACAAAGGAGAATTGTTGAATCTCCTTCTAGTTTGTGGAGTCGCCAGATAGTTTACTTGAAATGACCAAAGAAAAGGGGGAAAACGCCCTAGTGGAGTCACCAGGTAAGCTTGTAAGAAAAGGCCTTTGAGGCAAGGCTTACTGAAAATGTTTTTCATTGAGAAAGATTGACTCAGTTTCCCCGGAAACGACGCCAAAATGTTATTGCATAGTTTGTAGCTAGGTCAAAAAAGATAAAGGATTGAGGCCAAACTTGCGTAACAGGAACCTTCCCTACCAAATGTCACCTCAATGGGAAGTTTCTTTCTATTTAGGGAGGTTAACCTAGGGGAGACATCCCCGACAACCTGGGGTTTTGAAGAGGCCAAAGTATAAAGATCAAGGCAAAGTTTCCTCCTGACAGGTTACCACCAAGGGTTAGCTAATCCGGCTAATCAGCCAATAAATGAAGTGTATGCCCAAATGAAAAAAAAAACTTGCCCGAAACAAGACAATAGAATTACAATTCATATGCAAGCTATAACTCAGTGGGTTAGTACTTCATGTGACTATCTGACAATTATATATAAGCAATGAAACAACAAATATTAATGAGACCAATGTTTTGTCAATATAGCAATGTAGAAGTATCAATTCATTAATAACTATTGAGATGACGTAGAAAACAATGTATCCAATCAATCATTTACTCAATAAATGCCTTTAACCATCATCTAATTACTTATTATCAATATTTTATGTGTCAATATGGAATAACCAAGTATGACATCAACCTAGTTAGGGTTAGCTAGTTAGTTAGGGTTTCAAAATTTAAGGTTTTGAGAGTTGGTTTGAGCAGTACCACTTCAACGTTGTCTGTCTAAGAACAGTGACTAAGGGTATATGGAGTCATTAAAAGGGAGGATGCAAGGTTGAAGGAGTAATAGGCTAAAGACAAGAGAGAAGGGTTCTACAGTGCTGCAATGGCAGGGCCCTAGAATTAAAACCCTAGGGGAAACAGGCTCACTCCGGTGTTTCTTAAGCAAGGCCTCATTCTCTTTCCTCCTTCTTTAGGTCAAACTTGGAAAAACGGCTAGCATAAGAAAAGATTTAAATCAAGAGGATTAAATGAGGGAGAGTGTTGCAATGGAAAGGCTCTATCACTAAAACCCTAGAAGATGGATAGCCCTAGGTGTAGATAACCTAGGCCTAGGACATCACCCTCCTTTTAACCTTTAAAAATCAAAGCTAGCTTAAGGGAAGAAGTGAGAAGAGTGTAACAAAGGCTAGGCTCTTTCTTCCTCCTTCAATGGCTGAATATTTCTCTCTAAGGGGACATGAGACAAGAACCTACTTGTGTTCTTATCACCTAGGGTTTTAAAATCAACAAATTTATAAGTAAATGCAAGAATTATAACCTACAACCATTCAATTAAGAAGTTTTGCAAGAAAAACACTTACATATCATGATGAAAATCTTAAGCAAACCCTAGTTGTAAACCTTCATTCAAGAGAAATGGCAAACATGCCAAGAAAATCCTTCCATCAACAAGTGTGCCTCCTTTAAAAGACCAAATACCCAAACTAGGGTGCAAAAATCAGACCTCACAAGTGTGAGTTGTTTTGTTATGTTCAAATGAGGGAAAAACATCCTCAATATATA
>SNQJ01S0012342.1:45557-66666 GCA_010110895.2 Picea sitchensis | reverse complement strand
TGGTTGACAAGTTAACAAAGGCTGCTCATTTTGTGCCTGTGAAGAAAACACATACAACAGCTAATATTGCAGAAATTTTCATGAAGGAAATTGCTAGGTTACATGGGATACATAGGAAAATCGTCTGAGATAGAGATATGAAGTTTACGTCCAATTTCTGGAGGGGATTTTTTAAAGGATTTTGCACAAATATAAACTTTATCACATCACATCATCCCCAGACATATGAGCAAACAGAGAGAGTCAATCGAATAATTGAAGACATGTTGAGAATGTATGTGATGGATAATCCATCTAAGTGGGAAGATTACTTACACTTGGTTGAGTTTTCATATAACAATGGGCATCAAGCTCCATTAAGAATGATCCCATTTGAATCCTTGTACGGTAGGTGATCCGAAATAGGATCCAGAAGCCTGACAGGGCTTGAAAAATGCTCAAAAATGAAAGTGCTCAGAATCCAAAGAAACCTGTGCCATTGCGTCCGTCTCGTCTTCCTGATTCTGGTGGTATATTTACTTTGTGAAACAGAGTCCTTATGGAGAAGATATCACATTCTGTCCGAAAAGTCAAATAGGCAAAAAAAATTGCTGACTGTGCAGTCCGTACAGTCCGTACGGACGCTGACGTGGAAAGTATGTACGCTGACATGGCAAGTCCGTATAGATGACACATGGCAGCCTCGGGTAGTGACACGTGGCATGGGTGACGTCAACAGGGTGACGTGGCAAGGTTGACTGGGCAGTACGACGAAGTGACGTTGTAGAATCTGGTTGGTTGGCATGGTCGAATCAGATGTCGACATGTGGAAGTTTTGTTGGACAATGATTGGGTGCCACGTGGCCCAATCATGGACTGCCATGTGGCACCCCGGTATTGGTTTTTTTGTTTTGGTTTGTTAATCAAAATATTGTGTGGTCGACCGGATTCGAACCGATGACCTCCCCCTCCACATAGCACTTTGGTAAAGTCCGTCGTGCCAATAGGCCACACGATGATTCTTGTTATGTAAGTGGCGCATATTACATTTAAGTTTGTATATGGCTAAGTTTTGGGCCGGGACTGGGCCGGGGCTTAGCCCCAGCCCTTGGTCGCGCACTTTCATATATGTGATGGCGGGGGTTAATACATTGACCGTTACATATAGTGTGTGGGGGTTAATACATTGGACCATTACATATAGTGCGCGAGGGTTACAACCAACCGCCATGGTTATGACAGTTAGCCCAGGGTCTCGTGTAACACGCCAATAGAACCAGGAGCGAACCAATGACAAGGGGCCAACGCATAGCGCGTGGCCATATGAAGGCCCCATACGACCGGGAAAGGGGCGTGCGTGCGGATGGAGGGGCTAAAGCCCATATTATAACTATATTATAGTTTAAAAAGTGGGTTTTACAACTGATTTGATTTTTTTAATTGTAATTAAGCTTTGTTAATGGTTTTTGGGAGTTATTGGGTAGTTTTGGAGCCTAACTTCTTGGAGGAAGTTGGAGATGAGCAACTACCTTCCCAACTATATAACCAAGGCCTGTTTGAGGCCAAGGGGACAACATTGAGGGCATTCAGAGCAGAGTTTTGCTGAGGAGAAGCCAAGCTAAAGCCATTTTGAGGCAGAGAAGCTTTTGAGGAGGAGACGCTGTCGGACCATTTCTAGGAGCTCCGGACGTCTGTTTTGCATGCCATTTTCTTTGCTGGGTTCTTGAGATCTGGATGAACATGACCAGATCATTCTTGTAGCCATTTGACATTGCAGCGATGTACTTTTGATCTTTTGAACAGAAATAAAGAAGCCTCCCCCACAGAGAAAAAGGCCCGGAGACATAGGCAAAGTTGTGCCGAACTCCGTTATCAATCTGCGTGTTATGGTTTGTCTTCCATTATTTCATTTCAGATATGCATATGTGTATATGGCTATTATAATTCCTCTTCTTTCCTCATTCTTTCATTAAGTTTCTCAAATGGTTAATTAATGCATGCAAAATTAAAACTCAACCATAAGTCATTAAAAGATCCGACATATCAGTAGGAAATGCAATACTCCAGTGAAATGGTGCAACCCATTAGATAGAGTGGTAGTTGGGCTGGAGTTGCTCAAGGAAATGGAAGACTAGGTGGTCAAGATTAAGAAGAATTTAAAGAAAGCTCAAGATAGACACAAATTTTATGCATACAAAAACATGACAATTAGATAATTTAAAGTAGGGGAGCATGTACTTTTGAAAGTGAAGCCCAAGAAAATATCTTTGAAATTGGGTAGTTGTACAAAGATGGAAGCTAGATTCTGTGGTCCATTTGAAATATTGGACATAATAGGGCCAGTTGCATACATGCTTGCATTGCCTGATTCCATGAATGTGAATAATGTATTTCATGTATCTTTACTAAATAAATATGTACATGATCATAACCATGTTATTGATTGGCATCTGATTCAGGTAGAGACAAAGGGAGACTTTGAGGTTCAACCAGTCTAGGTATTGGACATAAAAGTCAAAATGATCCAGAATTGAGTTATAGAACTGGTAAAAGTTTATTGGACCTGCTACGGTCATGAATATGCTACTTGGGAGCATGAATATGCCATGCGAGCAGAGTACCCACAACTCTTTGAATAAATTTTAGATTTTGATCTCTATTTTGTATATGCATTGAGGACAATGCCAAAATAAGGGGGAGGGAATGTAACACCCCAGGTTTTGAACCCCCACTTTAAATAATGTATTGTTACAATGCTGAGAGGCCAGAGTGACCAAACAATTATTGAAGGGCCAGTATGCCCAATAAATGTAATGTTTTGATCATTAACAATAATAAACACATCGTTGGTTGTTAGATGGACAAGGACTAGAGTTATAGGGGGCTATGATTCTACAAGATAGGGATCTTGAGGGACTAAGTGTTATTCCTATATTTTTATTACCCTTTTTGTCTAAGGGAGGGGATCGGTTACGTGAGCTTCTTGGGGAAGGCCAGGAGGTTCTTGTTTCCCTACGAGGTTACTTAAACCCGCCTCTGGTCTGATGGGGGGGGGGTTCGAATAAGGACTTGTTCATTGTTTTCCCATTCACTCACCCACTCTTTTCCACACATACTCCCATGCATGCACTCCTCACCCCCTGACTCATTGATTGACCCATCCTCACCTATGTCTTGGCTTGGCAAAGAAAAAGGAAACGAAGTTGTTGAATAATTAGCCATAAGATAGTTGGTTGTAGTGGTCGCTCATGTGATCCAGCCATGACCTGGGGCCTGCATGTATGAAATGTGTTGGCATGTATCATATGTTTCTCACAATTGCGAGTCCTAAGAGTTCCAACATTGATATTCTGGAGCAGTTGTGTTGGAAGCCCTAGAAGGAAGGAGAAGAACTGCTTGAGGGATTGCGTGGTAGAGAAAGGTGGATGTCCACTCTCTCAGGTGGAACAGGCTGGGTAGAAGAGAGTTGGGTACTTGGATTGTTGTGGGTGTTGAGAAACCTATGAGAACATGAGATATGACTAGTTTGGGAACCCAATTACACTCTAGAACCATCCTTGTGGATTCATATCCCTGGATCGGGGGTGACACTGTTGTTGGGATTTGGAGCAGTGGTGTCTACGATTGGGTGGAACGTCCTTGGTCTGCAGCTTGTCAGTGTGATATTTCATAAACATAAGAGCTATTTGTCATGATACTAATATCTGTGTATGAATGTTCTCCTTTGTATAATTTAGTTATCATTTACATGTATGATGAATGTATTTCCGTTGTGTATAATTATTTATCGTTAACTGAATCTTTAGAATATGCATGCTTTCTATATATTACTGTGCATGTCGTTAATTATGTTGTCTTATGCATCCTTAATAACTAAAGAAGGTATTAGTAAGAGAAATAAGTATGTGGTTGGGCTTGCAGGTAGCATAACCCGACCTGTGGTTGGGTGTGTTACAATGTTGGAAAAAAACTTGTATTTTTGGAAAAACTCTTATGTTGAGGAAGATCAATGGTATTTTTTTTAAGGATCTCATATTCTCCCTTACAGTTTTAAGAGATTCAAATGAGGTTAATACCTATTTATTCCTTAAAATCTTGACAATCTAATTACACCAAAAGGCGTACACCTATTGATAATGGGCACATTTAATAGGTTTTTAGTTCTTAATACGTTTTCTATGGATGAGATTAAATATGCCTAGAATATTCTTAGTCGTCACAATAAATGAATGGCTCTGATTTCATCCATTAATTTCCAAGATGTTATAAAGACATCCATTTATATGTTCACTTTTTTACATTTACCTATTCATGTTTAAAATTATTGTGTTCACTAACTTATTGCCACGTCTACCTAATTAAAAAATATTAAGATATTCACAGAGAGTGGTGGCCACGTTTCTATACTGGCCATGTTTCGTTTCATTTATGTGTTTTCCATGTTTCATTTCGTTTCTGTGCTGACCGCGTTTGTTTCATTTCTACTGGCTGACGTTTGGTGGCCACGTTTCTATGCTGTCATGACCAGCGGTCGCCAGCCTTTCAGCGTTAATCAACCACATAATTGTGGTTGTGCTAGTCTATAACACATTGAATTTATGGGATGCATACTTTTCTAATTATTTGCTTGTTCTTATGAGTTTGACAACTACTTCCATCTTTTTAGATAACTCTTCTAATTTCTCCTTCTTTATGTCCCTTTATTTTAATATTTTTGATAAGTGGTCTTATTCTTACTCAATATGTTCATGATTTGAAATTTTAATCACCCTTTTATTTCAATTCTAAATGTAGGGGCATCTTTGTCATACAAAAAATTATTCTCATGATGAGAGTCGGTTGATGGGGCATCTTTGTCATACAAAATAAATTTGAACTATTTAAGCAATGCAGGTCACACAAAAGGATAGGAAAAGATAATAGGTACTGAACAAGATAGTGAGCTACAAGGTAATATACATGATAGTGGGATCTCACAAGCTAGGTATGGGATACACAACTCATTGATATGTTGAAGGGTCAAACAATCCAATTCACCAAGATTAAACAAGTTTAAGGTAAAACTCACATCGTCGGTATGAAATACTGGTACCAAGGGAAACCGCCGCAATGTATGTATACCACACCTTAGAGCCAACAAAATATCATCAACTTTGTGGAACAAATTATTGGTTATCTATCCTCGCTAGTGCCGCCATATTCAGTGGGAACTTTCATTTGTCCATAGATATATATCGCATCAGTTGTCCTTTGAGTATTACCAACAATGATTTAGCCATTATCTCCAATTATCTCAGGAATTCTAGTTCCACAGTCCAATGGACCTTTCCAGTATCTGAATCGTTTCTTGTAGCTCATAGTCCACAGGGCATCCCAAACTCACTCGGAAGGGGCTCCCAGACTCACTCAGAAGGGGAACTAATGGAAAATTCAGGATAGTCACCAAACATTCTATGAATGTGCTTCGAAGTGTTTGTGGTATGCCAACTTTCGCAACTAATAGCTAGTGTTCTTATTTCCATGGATCAAAAACTGTTTTGATGTAGACAGTTCAATTCTTCATGTTGCCCCATCTATTGTCTATTATGGTTTGTGTCTTTCTCGCTATAAATCCAATTGAATTAGAAAGGAGGAAGACAATGGTCATGGCCAATGGATCCAATCCTCGGGGCCAACTATTGGGAGGTGTCGAGTAACTAGACCAAATTCTATCTCTAGGGTTTGTCCAAGTTAGTGGTCAAATATTTTGACTACATGCTAACAACAAAGTGAGATTGAAGAGTGAGAGTTCGCGAGCCTAGAAGGATTAATCCCAAATACATCCTAAGCTTTTGGGCTCGATTCATTCCAAGACCTATGTGAGGCTAAAACCAAATCCCCTACTAATGATTTGTTCATGCTCAAGGAGGGATGGAACTACAACTAATTTTGATGATTTGATATTACTTAAGAATTGTGTGGATACTCCAATCAATATGATTCAATCCTTCATTCTAAAACTTGGGGCCTGTTTACCCCTAATATTTTGGGTTATTTTCTAGATTGACATGAATCAACACTGCATGATGCAAGGAAGATCAACAATTGTTCCACTATGAAGGAATATTGCACATGTCAACCCAATTTTGTATGCCATTCAAAGGATCGAGAAGACAACTGCGATCAAGAAGACAACTGCAGACGAAATCTAAAAGTATCTTTGGAAATATTGTTGAATGATGAAAAAGAACATCCTAAAGGATCGTGAGAAATATTATGGATGAGATGGAAAGTTAGGTTGTATTTCCATGCACCAAGATGACAAGCAGATAGAAGAGTGCAATATGTTGATCACTAAAGAGAGCGGAGCGAGAAGAAAGCGAGCAAACATAGTAGAGTGAAAGAAAAAGAGAATAGAGTCAAGTTTTGAAGGGAGTTTAGTCTAAGTTTTGGATGAGTTGTATCTGTGTTTTGTAAAGAGTCTCTGTGGGGAAAATTAATATGGAACACATAGCTTAATATAATGTAATGATTTTTTAATAAGGCAAAGAACTTAAGTGTGATTCTATGTTATATGAGTATGTCTTTGTATTCATTTTGGAAGTTAATGAATATAATACAAAATCTTGTTTCTCTTTTGAGTTTAATGTAATAAATTTATTGTGAGTTGAATTCATTTATGTGTTAATGGTTAAGCATTATTACTGTTCATTTCAATAGGAATGAATCTATGTATGAAATCTTGAGAGTTTTCCTTATATTCATTGTCTCTTCATATCAGACATAAGACGAGATGGTCTTAGTGATTCTTATGGTGTTTCTAGTGAAACCTTCTTAGGTTCTCTACTGAAGGTTAAATATGTTAAGCATAGGAGTTTTGTTTGTCAAATATTGACAAACCCTATGTCTTCAACCGGCCACCAATAAGAGAGATGCATGAAAATGATGGTAGTAGTGAAATATCTCTCCACTACTAAGATTACTTGGAGCTTTCAACATTGATATTTCCTAACTAATAGCACTAAAGATCTAGAAATAAGTCAAATATCCTAAGTGATCCATTTCAGAGAAGGGGAAAGAGAGCTAGTAAACTAGGATATTTTTGTGGTTGAGAAAACTGTGAGAGCTTGATAATTTTTTGGTTTGTGTTTTAAAGTCTACCTAGGACCCTTCCTTGTGAATTCATGGCCTTGGCTTAGAGGTGTTCTAAGGTAAAGAGTTATTTTTCAAAAAATATTAGGTTTTGGTGGAATAAGTTGTTTATGTGTTTTCTCTTTAAATGATATTTTGAGCGCATATTAATTATCTATGTAAAGTGTTTATAATTTCCATAATTGTTGTTAACATTGTGCCTATCATATTAACCATTTCTTTTATATATTTTCATGCTTCTTTAATATTGCATGTTGTTGTATAATGTTTCTTCATTACTGAAGAATAATATCAAATTTTTTGAATGCTTAGGGTTATCTCGGTAGATGGGTACATCACTTATTGGAATTTGAGAAAATTTGTAGGTTTGATAGTCATGGGTACATTATAGATTGTTATCAACATGATATTTGTAGTGCTTGGACATATGGAGGGTGTGAAAGGGTTCTTGGACTAGTCACGAGTGGAGGCATTTGATTGAAAATAAGCATTTTTGAGAAAATTGGAAAAAATAGATTTTTTTTGTATATTGACTTCAGGGATGAAATGGAGGCCAGAATTCGAGGGACATAGTGGTGGTGACACGAACTTCCATGGTGGTCGTAGGGAAATGGTGACTATTGTTAGCGTGAGTGGTGACATAGTTCCACGACAAGAGGGGTGGCAGGATAACACCACAAGTTGTATAAGAGATTTTGTGAGCGATTTTACAAAAGTTCCAAAATATTTGAAATGGATGTGGAGCTGCCACGTATACAAGGGTGGTAGTGTGATGTCAGATATATTTTCTCTCTGTTAACCTTCCAATAGTTTCAACCTCCCATATCTACATTAACGGTTCGTCTTCCCTGATCAGATATAGGGACAAGGAATGATGCATGCAAGGATGTGGGATGGGAGTAGCACATCCCCACATCCCATGAATGGTTTCCATGTGGTATAGGGTGGGGTTTAATATAAATTAAAAAAATAAAGAAAAGAAATAAGTAAAATGGGAAAGGAGAGAGAGAGGGTATAGTGAGGGAATATGTTTAGTTAGGTTTAGGTTGGATGGACCGGTTACATGAAATCCCCCAGGTTCTTATGGACGCGTGTTGCCACATCAACATCCATGTTAGAATATTGAGGTAGATGATAGCCTATGTTTAAAAAATAACTAATTCAAGAGACAAAATCATATTTTTGAATGTAGGAGAAGAATAACTAATATTGAGATGATTTTGATTTTTTTTTACTTTATGTCCATAGTGAATAAATATACCAAAGTGTTACTAGGGACCACTAGCCATTTTTTCTTGAATTTTCTAGAAAGTTTAAAATAGTTATTTCTAAAGATATAGATTAAGCTGGCTATATGGCCGATACTAGAATGAGATGAATTTTTTTTATAGAGAGTGAAAAAAAAAACATAAAAACACCCAATGAAGGAATTGGCCAAATTCCAAGGTGTTTGGAATTGAGATGCTAACATTGCTCGAGGATTTTTTGGATTTTCAGAGGAATAAAAGGGAACCCAAATAAAAAAAATCTAGAAAATTTTAAGTACATCACATTTTATGCCCTCACAAATCTAGGCCACTTTTTTTTTTTGTTTAAGTTTTGCTAGAAGTGCATAGTTTGGGAGAAAACTAGTTTTCCTAAAAATTCTAAGTTTGGAAAAATTGTGAAAAAGATAAAGTTGTAGGTTCAAAATTGTTGTAGAATATTTCTAGAGAAGCATATAGATAATATAATTTTTTTTTTTGTGTGCTCACAATCGTGAATATTAATAGTTTTGGAAAAAAAAAAAATCTTTTTAGTTGATGTATTTTCTTTTGAAGATGACAAAAATTTTCCTGCTAGTCAAATTGCACCACTAAAGAAAATGCACAAATTTGGTGAAACTGCAATTTTCAGGAAGCCATAACTTTGAGCTTAGAGATAAAATGAGAAAACATGAATAGTCATTGGATATCTGATTCATCAGAGAATAATCATCAAATACTATAATTTTCAGAAGAATCATATGATTCTTCATGAATTTAGAAGAAAGGGATCATATAGAATTAAGTGACAATTTTTTTATAAGTTGCATAATTCTAACAAGAATGATTGCTTAAACATTTTGAAAAACTAAGGATACAAGAAGATACATTCAAGGTCAATATTGTAGATTAGATACATGGAGGATGGAAAAATATACTATAGTCATGAGAGATAATCGAAAGGGCAAAATATTAGTTTGGGTAGACATAATCTAATACATAAGCGAGCATAGTGAAACTATAAGAATTGGTAGAGACTTATAGATATGATAATGAGAATATACTAAGATATTTGTTCATCATGGGTGTTAAGAGTTTTGACATTTGGAGGGTGAAAATAATTGGGGACAAAATTTTGTAAAAGATAAAATTTGCTATCTAGTAAACACCATTTTGAGGTTTTTAGAACCCACAAACCCTCCACAATTTTTTTTTGGACATGTGGCTCACAAAATCTTTTATTAGGAGAAAAAATGTTGGTATAAGAACCATCTCAATGTATGCTAGGATCTCTTTACCTCTTTTTCTTTGAATTCCATTAAAATTTTCTATGTGGGTATATATTTTTTCCAAGACAATTTATGGGTGGAGGGTTTTCTGTGATTTGAATATTATATTTCTAGAGTTTTTTTGTTGTGGCCTAAAAAGTGGATTTATTGAATTTATGTATATACATCTTAAGGAACTTCCATACATTCTTCTTTGTTTCTTTACTCGTCATTTTCTTTCGAAGGGTTAGCATGGATATGTTCATAATTCTGAGTGCATATGATTTTATGATATATGATAGAGAAGGAATATTGTCATAGGCTTTTATGATGGAAAGAAATATAAATATAATCTCTATATTTTTATTGTTGATTGAGTTCATATTGATTAATGAACCATTAAAAATGTATACTTGGACTTTCTCTGTGATCTTAGTGTGTTTTTGACTCATGATATGTTATAAACCTTGTAAACCATTCTACCATTGTATGTTCTTAGTTTTTGTCCACTTTCAAAGACGAGATAACTATGTATTTGGACACTAATAAGACTGATAGAGTAACATATAGATTAAGAGGTCGTAAATAATTTCCAATTATGTAATGCAATATACCGATGGATTTAAAGAATGTTGTTACCAATCGATATTATCGTAAACTAGTTCAAGACGATGTAGGTGTTAGATTTTCATTAGTTTTCTTAATATTATATTTACCATAGAATCTTGATATTCTTTTAACATTCAATAAACATGTACTGAAATATATAATAAGAAGATAAACAAGTATAAGACGACACAAATATTTATCCTGGGAAAAACCCAACCAACTTTTCTTGGAGAGAATATTCCAATACAACAATGAACAAGATCTATTCACAAGAGAAAACCAACAATCAAGAAACCTTGAAAATAAATACTTATATCTTCTTATTATAAAACCCTTGAGAGGTTAGACATCTAAGTAGTACCAGCGAACTATCATAAGATAGGTGCATCACTAGAGAAAGATAGTGCACCAAAAAAATGGAAACTATTAACTGAAAATGCAACTACCACTGCAAATGTAATTGGCATTGGAACTACAATTGTAGTTGGCATGAAGCAACTGGCAATAAACACACAATATAAGTGAAACTATAACAAAGGTATCACAAAAGAGAAACCACCAAGAGACACCAGTAATATCCTTCCCAAGTAGGGCGCACTCTCCAAGAAAACTAAAAACCATAAATAGTGAAACTACTGCAATTGGAGATAAAACTCCTTAGTGCACACTACATAATGGGACTTATGTGACTATACAAATGAAATGACCCAAAATTGTATTTATAATAATATGGTCACTTGTCTAGGGTGGAATTCTTATTCTGGGTCTTCCAATTTACTTTATTATTTCTGTGGGTCGACTTCTCTTCCTTTGAATGATATTTACACTTTAATTATTTCCTATGTAGTACTAGTTGATTTATATACTACCATGCCATTAGCCATACCTATAGTCAATAATATCTATTACTATGCAACAATCAACTAGTAGCACATAACTACTATCATTAAATCAACTAGAGTTATAGTCTCATAATGAATCTAGTAGAACAAAGCTACTCCCATAGTATCTGACATGAATATGCTACGATGTTTCTCCTATCCTAGTAGTCACACTCACACCCATCCACTAGGAAATAATAATACATTACTCCCTTCGTCACTCCACATGACTCATATGGGAAACCCTTTTCCAAAGGGAAATCTACTAGAGGAGAAACATCACACCTTCCTCTCAATGAGAGTGGAAATTTTTCATTTCACGCCAATATTTTCTATGAAGTACTCATACTTCACTCTAGGCTTAGTGAGAATGTTTTTTATATGCTCATCTATGGGTATGTAATGGAGCTCCACAACTCCTCTCTACACCATGTATCATATGTAATGGTATTTTATCTCTATATGCTTTGAATTTTCATGAAAAATATGATTCTCTGAAAGCTTCACACAACTTTGATTATCATAATGTATCAAAGTTTTCTCTAACTCTAGATAAAATAACCCTGCAAGAAACTTCCAAAGCCACATTGTTTCATGGATTGAAACACTCGATGATATATACTCTTCCTATGTTCTATTCAATGTCATTTACGTCTAAATAAACATCCTTCTTGATTCCCAAAAGTGCAACATGAAATCCCTGTAGGAAAATGAGTTGCAATGCATTATTACTTATAGATATATTAAGAATACTAAATAGGTGGGACCCCTTTGGAACATGAATAAGGAAGATAAATGGCTCCTTTTGTAAAGATCATTAAATTGCACTCATGATTACCTTACAAGAAGAATTTAACAGTTTGTAAAGAAAAAGAAAATATGCTAACCTAGTTGTATTTGCAATTAATGGATGTTGGGGGTATTAGCAATTTTATTTTAAGGGAACGAAATGTTTATTTCATTAGACATTTTTTTCTACACATAGGCTTTGACATATTATTCAAATACTAAGTGCAGACTACATTCAAACTTATAATATATTTGGGAAATTGATTGTTGTGGTATAATAATCCTACATTATCAAGATATGTGGTTTTAGAACCCGCAAACCCTCTGCAAAATATTTTTGGAGACATGGCACACAATCTCCTTTACTAGGTAAAAAATGGATGGTATAAGAACCATCTTGATCTATGTTAGGATCTCTTAACATTTTTTTCTTTGAATTCCACTAATTTTTTTTATGTGGGTATATATTGTTTCCACCCCGATTTATGGGTGGAGGGTATGCTATGATTTGAATATTGTGTTTCTATAGTTTTTTTTATTGTCACCTAAAAACTGGATTTATTGAACTTATTTCCATACATCTAAAGGAACTTCCATGTATTCTCGTTTGGGTGCTTTACTCGTCATTTTGTTTTGAAGGGTTAGCATGGATATATATTCATAATTTTGAGTGCATATGATTTTATGTTATATAATAAAGAAGGAACATTGCGATAGGCATTTATGATGGAAATAAATATAAATATAAGATCTATATTTTTATTGTTGACTAAATTCAGATTGATTAATGAACCAGTAAAATTGTATACCTCAACTTTCTCTGTGATCTTAGTTTGTTTATGACTTATGATGTGTTATAAATTGTGTAAACCTTTCTACCATTGTATGTTCTTAGTTGTTTTCCACCTTCAAATATGATCTAACGATGTATTTCGACACTAACAAGACTGATAGAGTAACATATAGATTATGAGGCCATAAATCATTTCGAATTATGTCATGTAATAGAATGATGGATTTAAAGAATGTTGTTATCAATCAATATTATCGTAAACTAGTTCAAGACGATGTAGGTGTTAGATTTTCATTAGTTTTGTTAAGATTATATTTACCTTAGTATTTTGATATTCTTTTAACATTCAATAACCATATACTTAAATATATAAGAAGGAGATAAACAAGTACAAGATGGAACAAATATTTATCCTGGGAAAAACCCATCCAACTTTTCTTACAGAATATTCCAATACAACCATGAAGAAGATCTATTCACAAGAGAAAACCAACAATGAATAAACCTTGAAAATAAATACTTATATCTTCTTATTATAAAAACCTAGAGAGGTTAGAAAACTAAGTAGTACCACATAAATAGAATAATATAGGTGCATCACTAGAGAAAGATAGTGCACCACAGAAATGGAAACTAGTAACTCAAACTGCAATTGTAAATGCGACAACAACTGTAACTGCAAATGCAATTGGCACTCGAACTACAATTGTAATTGGCACGAAGAAACTTGGAATCACCAAACAATATAAGTGCAACTCTTACAGAGGTATCACAAAATATAAACCACCAAGAGCCACCAAGAATATCCTTCCCAAGTAGGGCGCATTCTCTAAGAGAACCAAAAACCATAAATAGTGAAACTACTCCAACTAGAGCTGAAAATACCTACTGCAAACTACAGAAGAGGAATTATGTGATTGTACAAATGATATTTACACTTTAATTATTTCTTATGCGGTGCTAGTTGATTTAGCTACTAGCATGCCATTAGCCATATCCATAGTCAATAATCTCTATAACTATGAAACAATCAACAAGTAGCACATAGCTACTACCATTACATCAACTAGAGTTATAGTCTCATAATGAACCTAGTAGCACGAAGCTACTACCATAGTATCTAACACGACTATGCCATGATGTTTCTCCTATCCTAGTAGTCTCATTCACACCCATCCACTAGGAAATACTAATACATTACTCCCTTAGCTCCTCCACATGACTGATATGGGACACCGTTTTCCAAAGAGAAATCTTCTAGAGGAGAAACAACACACATCCTTCTCAATGAGGGTGGAAATTTTTCATGTCACGCAAATCCTGTCTATGAAGTACTCATACTTCACTCTAGGCTTGGTGAGAATGTTTTCTATATTCTCATCTATTGGTATGTACCAGATCTCAACAACTCCTGTCTGCACCATGTATCATATGTAATGGTATTTTATCTCTATATGATTTGACTTGTCATGAAAAATATGATTCTCTGAAATATTCTCACAACTTTGATTATCATAATGTATCGAAGTTGGCTCTAACTCTAGATAAAATAACCCTGCAAGAAACTTCCAAAGCAACATTGTTTCACAGATTGCAACACTGGATGCTATATACTCTTCCTATGCTGTATTCAATGTCATTGAAGTCTAAAGCAACATCCTTGTTGATTCCCAAAAGAACAACATGAAATCCGTGTAAGAAAATGAGTTGCAATGCATTATTACCTATAGATATATTAATAATATTGAATAGGTGGGACCCCTTTGGAACATTAATAAGAAGAAAAATGGCTCCTCTTCTAAAGATATTCAACTTAGTTGTGTTCATGATTACCTTACAAGAAGAATTTCACAATTTTTAAACAAAAAGAAAAGATCCTAACCTAGTTCTATTTGCAGTTAATGGATGTTGGGTGTATTAGCAATTTTATTTTAAGGAAAGGAAATGTTTGTTTCATTAGACATTTTTTTCTACATGTAGGCTTTGACATATTACTCAAATACTAAGTGTAGGCTACATGCAAATTTATAGTATATTATTTTCTAAGGTATGGGAATGGGGTGAAGATATTATAATATTGTCAAGAAACCCCAACTGTTATTTTCCCTTTTATAGAGAAAATACCTTAAAAACAATTAATCTTAAAATGTGAGAAAGACYGAACATATTCACCCATAAGACATTTTCCAATATCCATATCCTAGTAATACCAACATTTTCTCCAGCCACAACACAACCATGTACCTAAAAAAAAATGTCGAACTATATTTCTCGTTTGAATTGCTCAAATGTTAAAAAGGAAAGAAACCCAAATCGAAATGCATTTTTACATGGCTAGAATGCTCTCTATAAATTCATTGTAAACTTTGGAAAACAAACACATTATGCATGCAAAATCTAAGAGACAACAAGATGATTTTATCTTGAGAAGAGATAACATATTTGTTGAATGAAGAGGTAAAATCCATATACATGTAAGAATAATACTGGGAAACCAAAGAGGACAATTACTTTTCCACCAAGGGTCGAGGACAATGGAGGCTCTTCTAACCATAGAACACAAAACAAGTGCAAAATAATAGTGAAGGTGACATCTTAGAGATAGGGTAATAACGACGTGCAACAAATGTACGTAGCTTATCATCTTCTACATTCAATTCTATCAATCACAACCAATGATAGAGAACACTTGGCCTCCAAACATTCCTTCCAAACCTTCAGTCTCAAGTTTGATACATGAATCTAATATATTATATGTCCATCAAACACTTAGCATTGAAATAAACATAAACCACATATCTTGATAATGTAGTATTACTATACCACATAATCCTCTCATATTATTATTACCATTGTTTGCAAAGTTATGAAGGCCTATGTATTTTGTTTTGCTCTCACTTTGTAATTTTGTAAAAACGTTGTGATGGGAAGGGATTATTATTTCTCTCCTTGCAACCAAATTTCAAACCGTATTCCCACAATGTCTCCTCAAGGCCATGTTTCCCCATCCAATACAAATGGTCAAGTAATAAATTAAAACATAGATTCAAAATATTTTTTAATTGTTTTGACCCAACCGTTGGAAGATTTATTAAACCCACAAAATCGTGGCTCACTTTGT
The DNA here is from genome assembly GCA_010110895.2 of Picea sitchensis. Lineage (NCBI taxonomy): Eukaryota > Viridiplantae > Streptophyta > Pinopsida > Pinales > Pinaceae > Picea > Picea sitchensis. The sequence continues at coordinate 50,851 of SNQJ01S0012342.1, read as the reverse complement.
TATTTATCCATGAGGGAATTTGATCGAATTTTGAAGTTACTGTGGATTTGATGAAATAATGACTACTAGGATTGCATTATGGTTTTGAACCTAGTTTAATTTCGCAACAGTTATTTTCTAGTTATGGTGTAATTTTTATAATTCACAATTGATGGATTTATGATTCTTTTCTCAGCCTTTCATGTTGACTTTTATAACTAAGTCCAATTTTTTTTTTTTGTCGACGGAACGCTTCACTAGTTTAAAAGGAAATCTAAGGTTTTTAAAAAAAAAATTGAAACTTACAAAGTTTGATAGTTATGATATTTCTATTGAGCTTGATATTGAGAATATTAAAAGTTTCCATGTCATAGACCCTGCATATTGAGGTTTTAAAGAAAATGGACATGGAACAACGAAATTTTGTATTTGGGGATTTTGTCATTTTAGCATGGAAGTAATTGGCTTGGTGAACAGTGGTAAATCATAGATGTTTTAAACAAAGGGTATTAATGTTGGTCATGAAATTGACTAAATGAAATTGACTAAATGATAATTTATAATATGGAACAGTAACCGTATCATTCATCGTCTCATTCAGAGTGAATGTTTCATTTTTCACTCATTATAGGCCCACCATATTCCCAGTAACATTTAATTTATTCCATGATATATTATTATGAATTTCATTTTTAAGACTAAAGGATGGAACATAATTGAATGGTGATATAAAATAGAAATTATAATGTGGATCGTACTTATTTTATAAGGATAAAGCTTCTTCATTTTTCCCCATTTTATACATTGATTTTTCGTTCCTATCCATGATATCATTTTTCATTCAGCCCCTCATTTTCCCGATGACCCTATAATTCCTTGTTCTAATGCAATTGTTTATTAAATTCAATATGTGATGGATTGTATCAATTGATGGATTTCATATGCTTCTGTTGTGAATAATAGAGCCAACATTTTGATGTTATTTAGGCAGAGTATTAATGAATTGATAGTTTAAAAGTTTTTCGTATTTTTATTTGAATCTTTCTTTATGATGAATTTCTTTTGAGAAGGAAGTAGCGAAATGAGGCAAACTACCTCTCATAGTAAATGTGGGTTTTAATGTTATTTCCTGAGAACATATTTTATTTTTTGTGACAAGATGTTTTTGGATAGCAAGGATACATTTATACTTGGAAAACATGGATATAATTCTATTTTTGAGCAACATTCATATTTTAATTTTGAAAACTAAAATATTTTTCTATGAGGATGGGAGTTATAAGGCCAAGGTTCGAGCATATTTTTTGGTTGTTATATTTCATAGTTTTTTTATTATTAAAGTGATGGAAAATTGAGTAACTGGGAGGGAATATATTTAATTTAAATTTAAACAAGAAAAGTAATGGGTCCTACCTATTTAGTTATTATTTAAAGATAGATCCTTATTTATTTATTATTATTTACTTGTCTCAACTTATTGGTTAAGCTAACTAAATAATAACAAAAAAATGTAGTTTATGAATAAGCTAACTTTTCATGGGAAAACCCAAAACTAGGGGAAAAACCCAGCTAATGTTTCTTAGAGAGAATATTCCAATACAATGATGAATAAGCTCTATTCACAAGAGAAAACCAACAATGAAGAAACCCTGAGAAGAAATAGTTATATATTATTCTTTTCAAACCCTAATGATGGTAGAAAATTGAGTAGCACCACTAAAATTACATAGAATAGGTGCATCACTAGAGAAAGAAACCACACCACAGAAATGGAAATTGGTAACTCCAACTACAACTATAAATTCAACTTCAAATGTAATTGCAGCTACAAATGCAACTGCAACTGTAACTAGCACGAATCACATAGGAAGCACCACACAATCTTAGCACAACTCTTCTAAAGCTAGTGCGAAAGAGAAACCACCAAGATCCACCAATAATATCCTTCCCAAATAGTGTGCACTCTCCAAGAGAATGAGAAATTAGAAATAGTGTAATTGTTACAACTCCAACTGAAACTCTCTAGTGTACACTACTTAAGGAGAACGGTGTGACTGTATAAATGAATTATAAATGAATTGACCCAAAATTGTATTTATATGAATTTGGGTGCATTTATAGGGAAGACTTATTATTATGTGTCTTCAAATTTACTTTATTATTTTTGTGGGAGACTTATCTTCCTAGAAATTATATTTCCACTTTAATTATTTCATGTGGATCAATTTCTCTTATGTGGTCTTCTATTTCACTTTATTATTTTTTGAGATGTTCTACAATTTCTCAATAGTCTTCCTTTGACTTCTTAAAATCTTCTTCTTCTTTAATTTTTTTTTTCAAGAAGGGAATACCTCGCATAGCTACAAAAACATCAACAATAGGTGTATGCCTAAACTAATCCAACAACATGATAAAATGAGTTTCCATATATGTCCCTTATCACTCATTGGATTAAATAATTGTCATTTGTCTCAGCCCAATAAACATAAAAATAACCGAGTAAACATGAAAATAATTGGAAACCTTAATCTTAATGTAATGTAAGCTCAAGGAAAAAAACATGTCAATATAAATATAATTTAAGTTGAGGGAAACTAGCATCCAAGAATGAAATCGCAGACTTTAAAATGATCTCTTTTTAAATATGATTTTGAATTCTTTGAAAAGTGCAACAAAAAAAAAAAATGCAATCCCCTTTGCCTCACATTTTAAGAATTTAACCCGAATTCTCTTGAGGGTTCTCTTTTTCCCTTTTGTAAGAGATTTTCTACGATGATTCATAACATTTTAGATTATTTGGCATTTAGAATAGTAAATATCTAGTGAGAAACAAAAATGAATCATAACTATTGAGATTATTCATAGGTATTACAAAAGTCGTTGGTATAAAGTTTATCCGGGGTTTTGGAAGATGATGTTTCTTGTTCCTTTTTAAAGTTTATTATATGATTTTAACAAATATGCACTACCACACGGTAACACCATGTAGTATGTATGTAATTTAAATGGATATATCTTTTTAAGTTAGATACCTTTGAAATTTTGAAATTTATGGCATTTTCAAATTGTATTTATTATATAAATGTTTATTGATATGAACACACTATATTAAAACATTATGATATGTTTATATTTCATTTTATGTACAAATATTAGATAGAAAGTTTTCTCTATTTGTTTTTGTCTTTATGAGTTTACATATTTTTTTTATATTTTTTTTTATTAAGTTATGTATTTTTTTTGTTTTTTTTATAATTGATTATTTTGTTGGTTTACTTGATAATAAATTGCTTAAAATAATAATGAGAATACTATCATGCAAAATATAAATATTTTTTTATTAAAATTATATTACTTAAAATAATATTCAAAAAACTAAATTATAAATACAAAATAATCTTCAAAAGAATAAATCATAAATATAAATATACAAAATATAAATAATTTTTAATTGAAATTAAATTATTTACTAGAGCATAAAAAATTAAGTAATTGAAAAAATTCAAACAATAATAATAAAAATCAAATCAAATCAATAAAAAGTTAAATTCAAAAATTAACAATATTAAATAATAATTTTTTTAAATTAAAAAGTGTTCAATGTAAATCAAATTTCTAATAAAAATATACTATATTAAGAAAAAAAAATATTTTATATTTTAAAATAAATGTTTCATAACAATATATTCAGAGAAAGACAATATTTTATATTTTGATTGACATTAAGATATTTAAATTTGTTAGAAGAGTTAAATATCTTTAATTTTTTTATTTTATTTTATGAAGATTTCATTATAAAAAATTACTTATGAAAATTTATTTGTTATAAAATAGAATAACAAGAAAAAGAAAATGTCATGGAATGAAAGAATTTATCACTTTTTTGACACTAACACGGGTGAAGATGAAAAACAATTTCTACTCGAGCGCTCTTGTATGAACATGTTAGTTGTACGAGAATGCGTTAGTTGTATGAATCTATCCAAAAAAAACAATACCATGAAATCCATCAGATTTACTCATAAATGGATTTTAATTAAATATTTTATTACCATAAATCATATTTTCTTTTAACCCCTTCCTTTATGTTTTCTTAACAATCACAATTTGCAACGCCAAAATGCATACTCTAATTTTGTATATGCTTCTTTGGAAGGGATAGATTTTATAGCTCAATATCATATGTTATAAATGTCTTTAGAAAACAATATGATTCTAACATTTATTTTATTTAATATATTCCATCATTTCAAAGTTCCTATCTTTTTCACAAAGGAAACCCTTGGATTTTTTTTTTAAATTTTCCAAAACATATTTTTTGTAATGTGTCGAAGACAAACCAAACTTGTCATGCGATGAACATGCCCCAAAATTACAATATGATGAACAAAACCATACAAAACAACATGATGAAAAGATTAATGTAACAATGTGTCGAACATAGTAACGTCGCACAGTGACAAAAATAGTAACGTTGCAATCTCACAAACATAGTAACACTGCAAATTGTTGAACATAGTAATGTCACAATAAGATGAACATAAATTGAGGTTTCAATGTGACAAACATAGACATGTCATGCCAATGTGGATAGTAATGTCATGATGTGATGAACATAAATAAACATTGCAATGTGTAGCACATCAACTTCTCATCACAATGTGTTGAACATAGAAATGTTGCAATGTATCAAACTTAGTATCTTCGCAATATGATTAACATATATGGATGTTGCAACAAGACGAACATATATGTTGATCAAATTGTCACGAACATAGCCCTTTCATCATAATATGACGAACATAGCCTTGTTCTTGTAATTTGAAAAACATAAACTAATGTCGCAATGTGATCAACATATATGCCAATCTCAATGTGATGAACATTTCCCTATGATCGTAATGTGATGAACATATACGCCACTCTCAATGTGATGAACATTTCCCTATCGTCACAATCTCAATAACATATCGCTATCATCACAATGTGATGAAAATAAAGGAATGTTGCAATGTGACGAACATTTCCCTATCGTCACAATGTGACAAAATATCCTCACGTTGCAATGTGATGTACATATCTCAATGTCACATTGTGAAAAACATTTTCAAACATTGCAATGGGATGAACACAACCCATTACCGCAATGTGATGTACACAAGCCAACATGGTAATGTGACAAACATAGAACAACATTGCAATGAAAGGAACATTTCACAATGTCACAATGTGATGAACATAAGCCTCTGTTGGACTGTGGAAAACCTATTGCAACACCATAATCTAAAAAAAAAAAAATCCTTCATTATAATTTG
>SNQJ01S0012342.1:5546-35140 GCA_010110895.2 Picea sitchensis | reverse complement strand
TTAGTGTGGTTTTGGTAGGACACACAACTTTCCCATAGTGGTTGTCTGATGACGTGACTCTAAGAACAGTAGTTTCACAATAGGGATTGATGTAGGGTGTTGACCCTAGTTCTATAAGGAAGGGTGGAGGTATTGCCCACCGTTTATCCTAAAAAACCTAGAGTCGTGGGAGGGTCGTGTGAAGTCATGCTCCCTTAGACGTGTGATGGTGACTACTTACGGGTTCTATCTGGAGTTAGGTCAATATAGTTGACACTCCAACTTAGTCCAACAGAGGAAAGTATAGGATGTAAGATGGAAGTAGGTTATGAAGGAAGGATGCTTCAATGTTAGTTGAGAATACTGATTGGGGATTAGGGATGCCACTATTGTTTACTCACTTGGTTCCTACCATGTTTAAAACCCTCTTTGATTTCCTATTAATATTTTAAGTGTGATAATGAGTTATTCATGAATTGGTGTAATTTTGTTAGTTGAGATTATTAAATGATGCATTACTTGATCTATTGTCCTAGAGGTCTTGTTGATGATATATGAACTATGCACTAGAGGTAATGATTGTTTATCATTAGTACATACATGAGATATGTGACCAATAGCTATGCACACATACCCTACCTATGTACACTAGTACAATTAATTAATGTATTAATTATTAAAGTAAACTATTAACTATTTAATTGAGTGTTTATTGAATATGTAAATTATATTGCATACAAAATATCTAGAAGCATTAAATACATTATTGAATTTGATAGATGGTGGGTATAATGAATTAAATGAGCATGGTGGGGTGTTATGTACCTTTTGGGAAAATTGTGAAATTACATTTATTAGCTAGCATGAGAAGAAAGACTTTTCATTTTATTTATTGTTGTTTAATGCAAGTCATTTATATTTTAGTTTTATTTTAATCTTTTCCCAAAAAATCTAGATAAGGGAGTTTGATGGATAATAATGAGGGTGGTTGAGGAGACTTGGGGAAGGGTGTATGAAAACTTGATAAATAGGGAGGAAAGATGGTGAGGTTGGAGCATGACGAGAGGTTGTGAAATTCTTGGAAGATATAATTCTTGTGATAGTTTTCTTTGAGTATTTTTGTTTTGTTTTTCTTGGAGTCACGGGCACGGAGGGCCAAGAGACCAAAAGCTTTCTTGGAGCTAGGAAGTCGGCTAGGCTCCTAGTTGGGAGGGAGGATTCCGTTGTTTCACTCTAGGAAAGCGGGAAAAGAATGCTTGGAAGCGCCCAGGACTACATTACCACCGATGAGATTCGACAAGCTAAGGAGGAGGTATTTTTTAGTGGTATTTGGTTATTGATATTTTGTATATACTTTTTCTTTAAGTTCTAAATCATAGAGTTAACATATTACTTATTTCATCATGTTATCTAGATTTATCGTTGAGCAAATGTAGAATAAATGTGTAAATGAAAATCAATAAAATTATGCTAAAACGAAGTTGTTATTGTGTATGTATAAAATGAAAGATTAATTGTTTAACATCGTGAATGGGTGTTAGATTTGGTATTAGAGCGAGGTTCTAATACTAAGGGCCTATGAACCTTCCCAAGTAAAGTTTAGGAACAAATAATAATTCAAGTTTGATGGTTTTTTCTTAATCCAAGAATTTCGTGAATGGAATAGCCATGGATTCTTGATCCTTGTTGTTGTCATGCTTATCTCTTTAATTCTTATCTTTAGCTTAGCAAATCCTTTAGATGTAAGTTTGTGCTGCCAAATATGACTTTGTTTGGAATGTTATTGAATCCTTTACCACCTCTATACATGCAGAGACCATTCATGATTAAATGTATATTAAACCCTTGTTTTATATATTGTTATCTTATATTAAATGTAAGTACTCGTTTCAGGTTTGTGTGGAATTCTTATCTGTTTCAGTTCCACTTTCTTTTGTTTAGTGTGGATGGATTTATCTTTCACATTGTTTATGTATTTCCTATTACTGTAAGTATATTATTTCCTTTGATAGGGATTGTTAAGAATTTTAAACAATTTATTGAATATTGTAGCACTTGGATATGGATCAATTGCAGTTAGGACAACTAATACAAAAATACACACTTCCATACTTGGCACAAATAGTGAGGCTCATGGTTATAGAAAACTGTCGTAGATTAACAATAAATTCATTCATGTTTAGGCCACAAATACTGTGTACTACCGTTCCATAACTGTAATTCCTGTAACATAACAAATAATATTAACGATCCAACATACAATGAGTCAATAAACTAGCTGTGAATGAGATACTTGAAACGAACTAGGCAGAAAGTGGATCCAGGATTTTACAAATTGTACGGGTTTCACCTTTAAATCTAAAATACTTAAAACGAAGCAGCTGGACTGTGAATGTGAATCCATGTATTTTACAAATTTGGATGTTCGTAAATGGCCAACCAAACAATGAATCCATGCATTTTACAAATTCGGGATGGAATTGATGACAAATAAATCATATCACCGAATAAATAATATTATCACAGGATGTCTCTGTATCTAATTTTGTATTACACTCAAAATAAATTTTGTATTCACTTTAAGGTATTTAATACTAATATGTTGATCTAGACCAGTGCTAACTTGTCTATTCAAGCCAGTGAACTCGTGTGAATCTTTTCTCTCATTATTGAGACTCTTATTTATCGATTTATTCTCAAATTGATATACATGCAAACCAAAGTTTGCGATATGTAGATCTTGATCATGCTTGCCATAAAGTGAATTCAAATTCTCTATGTAGATCTTGATCATGCTTGCCATAAAGTGAATTCAAATTCTCAGCCTTCAGGCTCCTCCCATCACTGTTTAAATTCGAAATGTATAAAAAACCAAACAAACAAACAATTGACTCGAGACTGGTGGGCAGAATAAAACACATGTAAAGTGAAGCCGCTAAGAGATGCACTGCATCCACGGCGGGATTCGATCTGGTGACCAAACACTATCATGTTTTCCGAGTCCAATTCTACGGAACACCATATGACCCAACTGTCATTAGCCTTTCAAATTTCAGTATGCATCCTTACCATGGGTATCATTTCATTACTGCTTGCAGTATCTATATTTAGTGAACGAGAAACCCTTCAGAAAGTTATTTTTGAACTCCCTAACTGCCTCAAATTCAGTTTGTCTAGTATGTTTGTCCTCTTGCTTCTCTGAAAATTTATTTTCAGAGCCATTAAAACCAGTATTCAAAATGGTTTCTTCTCCAACACTATGCAAGGGCGTTGTGCCTGATGATGAATTGCAAATATTAATATATTCAGAACCAGATTTATGAATAGTAGCTTCTGTAAACCCCTCTTGTTTTTATTTTTGAAAATCTCCAGCGGCGCCCACCCTGACTTCCTCTGCCTATGCGTGGCCGTCTTTGAACTGTTTCCCGGGCTCCTTCTTGTAGATAGATGACTATGCTAGCGATGTCGGGAACTAGTACGTTTCTTTTAAAAATATCCACGAAATTCTCAATTCCTTAATCTCCGATTACCAGCCCAAACATCCGAAGACCAAGAGCCAAGCAAATTGTGCAAGCATCAAGGGCCGAGTCCAACTATGCATCAAACACCAAGTAGTGCGCACATAAGAAGTGTAAATCAAGAGATAAGGCATAATTTGCTCAACGCGGAGGTTTTCTCAGACTTTACTCTCTGCAGTTTCATAAAGCAATCGAAGCTCTGGAATGACGCGCTTTACATACTAGATCCGCTTTGTCAATATGGAGCCAGCAGCTGGTATACTGTTCGTAGGTATTGCCATTTGGTTAGAGAATTCGTATCGGGTTTATAAGTGAGCCATGGCTGCTCTTGGTGGATGTCCTTTGGTGTATTCCTCCCATGGCATCGATAAGGGTTTACAGAGATTGAAAAGCCATATATATATGAAGCATTGTGGATCCTAAGCAAGCAGAGGAAATATCCGTACTTGAAATGGGATGATCTGAAACTACTTGCTCCTCTGTATAATTTGGAACTGGAATGAGCTATGGCTCAGGTGAAACTATAGGTGTTGCTTCAATTGCTCCGTAATTCCATACCAACAACATAATTACTATGCTTATTTTCGTCGGATCTTCCAACGATGGAAGGGGTTTGTTGGGAGATAAATAAGTTCTAAAACTATGATAACACGAGTCTCATTTGATTGTAATTTCCAGAAGAATAAGACATGATAGCGTGGCTCAACTTCTACGATTTTTCCAAGTCATATCAAAACAGAAACCACCTTTGAATCCAACTGATAGAATTACCAAGAAAGAAGTGAGAGGAAATCCAATTTAATCCAGTGGGAAATAGTAGATGCACTACATATTAAAAAAATATTGCTACAGTTAAAAATGAAATATTCGCTACCGTAAAAAAACAAAAAAACGGTACGGCCACAACCATATTTCTTTATAATATATATATAATATTTCTCTATAATATATATATAATATTTCTCTTTTCTAGATATATAAATATAACATTTGAATGAATATTTACAACTTATTTTTGAATGAATATGATTGACTAGAGACTTCTATGGTAATAAAAATTAATATATATATATAAACACTCTATGTAAAGTTGACTAGAGACTTTCATAATAATAATAAATATTTATTTTTAGTGTGCACATTTGCTGTCCATGTCAAAGTAGAAGGATCAATTTTAGATTAAAAGTATTTTTCAATGAATATTTAAGACTTGCTCATATTGACTATAGACTTTTATAATACTTAATAAAATAAAGCTTTGAATTTGGGGCTTGGAACATAAATATCTGTTGTGTTGTTGGTAATGAATCCCGTAGGGCCTCCGATTGAGTAACAAAACTGCCTCTAGTCTGCTTAAACTCAGAAAACTACAATCTTTGGATAGACTTACATATAAAAGTGTCGTCTCCACTTGAACCAAGCTCGGAACCCTAGACCGAATAGTATTAATTCATATTCAATTGCCACTGCATGCTGCAGTGAGATTCAGAGGGAAATTAATGGAGATAATGGAGATAAGGCATATACAAATATACGGGTTGAAAGAAATCAATGAAAATAGGTGTGAGATGTCAGAGAGAAATCAATCAAGATAAGATATAAAGACATGAGATTTCATAGAGGAAGATAAGATATGTATCTTTTTATATTTATAAAAGCATGAGGTTCAGAGAAGAGAAATTAATAGATATAAGACATGAGAAATCAATGGAGATAAGACATATACACATATAAGTATTGAAATAAATTAATGGATATGTAAACGTCTTGTGTTGAAAGAAATAAATGGAGATAAGATGTATAAGAAATATGTGTGCAAAGAAATTAATGGAGATATGTTTTTTTTGAGAGAGATGAGAATATTATTAAAATATCAAGGTTGTTTTGTCCAAAGACTTATTATACCTTGGATAGGCATGGTATATAATTTTGAGTTAGGCTTCACTTTTTATTAGTTCATGGTCGACCATAAAATATACATCCCTTTATCCAAAGTTTTAAAAAATAATTATTTATTTTAAATTTTAAATCTCATTTATGTGATATCTTATTGGCCAAAAACTTTGAAGTCTTATTGCTGCCTTCACTTCCCCCAATATAATTGTAATAATTTTTTTATTTTTTTTTTAATATATATTGTCAAAAGTTGGGGGCCCATCTTGTTAAATAAATAACCCTTTGTTCTCATTTAATGGGTACCTTTTTCCTAGGCACATTTAAATAAAATAAAATAATATTTTGTAGGTAGGATTCAAATGGATGACAATTGTATTTTTTCTTTCACAATTATTTGAGTGTTAAAGTTAAAATAAAATAATATAATATTTTATACAATTCAAAGTTGATGGCATTTGTATTTTTTTATTCACAATGTTGTGAAGGGTTAAACTTAAATATAAGTTTTATTTTTATATTACAAATTTTGAGTGTTAACCTTAAATATAAGTTTGAGCATTTTACAATGTATAATATAAATGTTTTATGAAATTGAATTTTTTTAAGATCATTCAAAATAATGTGAAGGGATATTGGTTATTATACCTGCCGCTTGCGGTGGTATATAGTATTGGATATGTTATTGATCGTCTATTAGCTCGGGTTTGGCTAAAATAGTTTTGAGCATTTTTAAAGGTATAACATTACAATTTGATTTTTTTAATTATTTTAAAACATTCTTCGAAATTGTGATTAGTTGTTCAAATGCATCTCTTATTGTCGTGGCTATGGAAGGATCTTCAACGGCTGCGGAAGGATCTTCAACGTCCTTTAATGAGATGAGGCTCAACATCCTTTAATGAGATGACGCTTGCGTGCCATATTCAATACAACTATTATTTTATTTTATTGTTTTATGTAAGATTTAAATTATAAGAATTGATTTTCTTTTATGAATTATTATTTTAAAATTTTGATTATATAAAGAGTAATTTAATGAATTATTATTTTAAAATTTTGAGTTAACTAAAAAAAATTGTACTTTTTATTCCTAGTAAATATAACCAAGTAATTTATTTCAACGTGTATGGGTTTGTGACAACTCTAGTTCTTGAAAATCATAAGATCAAAGACAATGATATTAGAGAAAAGTAAATAGTTTTGTCTAATTGAGTAATATAGAGTGACCCATTTAAAATGATAAAACCACACAAAATTGTAATCCTTATTTGTAATATAAGGAACAATTAAAAACAATTTTATAAAGATTATTTGCCCATTAAATAATAATCATTATCATATCATAACATATAGTGAGATAATAAAATATATAAATATATAATCATAGCATACATTTCTATAAATATATAATCATATATATTTTTATTATGTATTTAAAAATAAAAATAAAAAAATAAAAAATTAGGAAAACATGGTTAAATATATATATAAATTTTTAATTAAATTTTAATTTTTTTTTTCAAAGTTTAATTAGATCATTATAACTGATATCAATGTGTGGATATTAATGCTTAGTAAACTTGTTATTCATGGTCAAAATAATTGATCTCATAATATTTTAAATGAAAATTATAATATATATTAAGATTTTAATTTATACATTTTTTTTTTTAAAGTAAAAAAGGGGAGGATCATGTTTATATTAGAGTTGCAGAGTTACAAAGTCTAGTTGTAATGCTAGATGTCCCACCTGAAATGGAAATCAAGACAGTTGGACATTCCATGCCACTTGTGTTCAAACAAACAAAATTATCAGAGTGTTGTCCTCCTCGAAGGAAACCAAGACGCATGGCCATTAGATTCAGTCTATATTCTAACAACCTACTTACAGCATTGCTATGGTCTAACTGGGCTAAAGCTTTGTTCTGAAACAAAAAGAGATTTCTAACTATGGACATCACAAGACCTTTTAACTAGTCGGCTCGTCCTCTTCCCCGTGCTTTCGCCATCTTGCAGGAATTGCATAAGCTTGCGCGAATGTAAGGCACTGCCTTCTCGAGAGAGTCCTGGAGTGTGCAGCGTACATCATATCGAGTCGTTGGTTGATTTGAACAGTTTGAAAGATCTGATCATCCAACATGCTCCACATTTCAAAGATTAGTGCTTGGTACCCCAGGTTGGTGAAAGGAGGCTGGTCCTTCCAATTTCCTTCAACAGAGGCCAAGGGAAATGGCCACTATGCATGGTTTTCTCCTTTTCCTTCATTTGCTTCACTGACTTGATGTGTCTACCGCTTGTTCGACTGAGTCGCTTCCTCTGGAGGTGCACCACTGGGTGGGTCGGTTTTTGCATTTGCACAGCACAATATCTCTTCTTCAACATAGCAGGTGGTGAATTCCTCTACCGGTTGAGTTGCTCTGTGAGCACGCGGTATTCCTGGAGCTGGAATCTTGTCCTCATTGCCAAAATCGGTGTGAGCATTCCAATTGTCTGGGACTGTGAAAAGAGGGTGCTCAGGATGACTTTGCATGGCCTCGTCCAGGGTAATCTCTTCCACGTACGCCATGGGAGGTGTTTGAGGTCTCCCGAACTTCCTGTTTCTCCGTGAGGACACCAAGGCCAATTCCTTCTCGAACTTCTTCTGCCTCTTCTTGCGTGATTCAAATGAGTACCAAGTTGTTCCTTCTCGAACTTCTTCTGCCTCGGCCTCTTTTTCGACTGAGTAACTTCCCTCAGAGGTGCACCACTGGGTGGGTCGGTCTTTGCATTTTTACAACACAATATCTCTTCCTCAACATAGCAGGTGGTGAATTCCTCTACCGGGTGAGTTTCTCTGTGACCATGTGGTATTTGTGGAGCCAAAATCTTGTCTTCATTGCCAAAATCGGTGTGAGGATTTCAATTGTCCAGGACTGTGAAAAGAGGGTGCTCAGGATGACTTTGCATGGCTTCGTCCAGGGTAATCTCTTCCACGTACGCCATGGGAGGTGTTCAAGGTCTCCCGGACTTCCTGTTTCTCTGTGAGGACGCCAAGGCCAACACCTTCTCGAACTTCTTCTACCTCTGCCTGTGTGATTCAAATGAGTACCAAGCTGTGCCCCTGTGAGGCTTTCCTCGTGCCCTGGGCATGTTGAGGAACCTGGAGATGTCCTAAGTTCCCAGCGGAAGGATAACCCTGCTCCAGAACTCCGGTGGCTCTGTGAAATTTGAATACCTCTCATTGTTGTCGAGGTGGTTGATAAGGATGAGAATGATAGTGACTGCCTTGGCCATTAAGGCTGGACTCCTAGTGTGCTGGTGCATTGTCCTGTTCACTTACGTGAAGGGCCTCGTCCTCTAGTTAAACCTACACAGGCTCATTCCCATTTTAATGGTAAAGGGATGGTCACTAGTGAGTTATATTAATGGTGCAGCCTGGCATTTGCCCCCGTGTCTCGACTTTGCGACGTGGCACCCCATCCGAGGGATTTTAATTTATACATTAAGAAGAAAGGCTCAAAGCATTAATGTGTTAATATATTAATAAGTAGATATTTAGTTCTTGTTTCTACTCATGTTTATATATATATATATATATATATATATATATATTAATAACAAGTAAGTATAATGCTATTATACTTATACTTAATGTTGTTAAGAAGAAAGGCTCAAAGCATTAATGTGTTAATATATTAATAAGTAAATATTTAGTTCTTGTTTCTACTCATGTTTATTATATATATATAAATAACAAGTAAGTATAATGTTATTATACTTATACTTAATGTTGTTAAGTGAAAATGTTATTATATTTGTGGTTGTGGTCATCATTCTATTTTATCTCAAAAAAATATTAAATGAATAAATTCAACATGCTCATATTTCTTTTCTAAATCATTTATAATTATAATTACATTTTAATATATATATATATATATATATATATATATGAGCAAAGTTGTAATCCGTTTTGTTTTATTATTTGTATGTGAGAATATTTCTTTGTATCCATTTGTATGGATAAATTTAATTTAGAATATGAAAATTTGACTTTTTTTTTTCATGTATATACTGACTTTTGTAAATGAACACAAATTCATTATCCCATTACTCTTTTAAAAAAAAGAAATCATTAAAACAATAATACTAAGTGTGTAAAGAAGTCATTAAAGGCTATTTATTAGGTTTTTTTTTTAAAGTTAAAAACATTATTATATTAACCAAAACACATAGAACATATGATAAAATTCTTTATAGAAGTTATTGGGTTACTCAAGGATGGGACAACAATAGTATTTATATTATTAAAAATATTAAGAAAATCTGATTAATTTGGTTTGTAAAGTTCAAATAAATATATATAAATGTTATATAAAAGAAATCTATTAGTATGGTTTGTTTAGTTATTGCCTAGATGAATAGCAAAGGCAAGGTTGTATGTACCACATGTAATATACACATTTCAAAGAGTATGGTAGAGAATCCTTAATTTTGAGAAGCATGTTCTATATTCCATTGGCAATTATGGATAATCCTCTTAGGAATTTTTAGACTACCATCCTATGCTAGAGTATTCAATGAAAAGTGAATAACCATTTCTTTAATTATTTAATTTTTTTATTTCGAAATTAATATAAACACATGGAATAATAACAACAAATATTATGGAATAATAACTATAAATATTATTGGAGTAAAATATAAGGGTAAGAATGTTGGAATCCCCTTATGAGCTTAGGCCAAACATCGAAGTAGTGACAAATTTGAGGTATGGGTGAGAATGGTGAGATAAACGAGTTGTCGTCATTATTGAAAGATTTATAGGATAGTGTGAAGAAATCAAATTATCGAATAAACTTGCTCAACAGAAAGACATTAAATTATGGTGGCTATTATACTGAAAATTTTACAATTGAAAGGTACATTGATGATTCAAATAACTATAATAAGAGGGATTAATTAAAAGGTGCTTAAATATACTTGAAATTATTGATAGAGTTATGTTATTGCAGAGGTGAGATGACTTGATAATTGTTATTCACGTTGCTACAATGCTAATGTAAGGTAAAGAACAATAGTATGCAAGATGTGAAAATAATGAAATAAATAAATAAAAGAGCTAATACTAGGGAGATGTAAATATCACACAGTATGATTACTTTGCATTCTGACAATAACTTTGGGACGGAGTTTCGTGAAGGGTGGGTGTATGTAGCACCCCATATTTTGGCCTTAGGCAATTAGAACATCGTTGTTTATTGATCTTAGTAATTCAACACTTAGCATTTGTTTTGAATCAATTAGACTGACTTAGACATTGGGATGTGCACATCTATACCTACTTATTTGTTACATGATATATGCTCATGACAAAGATAGTTCTCTGATTGTTTAAACATGAAAATTAAAATGAGGAAGTTTGATACATGGATACCGGTTTAAGCTATGGTGTGAAGGTATAATAGATGAAACACATGATGTAAATAAACATACATTTCTTAATTAAACATCAATGCAAATTAAGGATTCTTATATATTGTCATGTATCTGCATGAATATGAGTTATTGGTAAACTAACCTACAATTTTATGAGATATGTGATAGCTAGATGAATATAGTGATGAGGTAACTTGGATGTTGTAAACATCGAGAATATAACACATGTTATAAGTTGTACTTATTGTTTAATTTATGATTCAAAATATTGTTATGATCTGTGGTAAGTGTGGTTTTGGCAGGACACACAACTTTCCCAGAGTGGTTGTTTGATGACGTGACTCTAAGACCAGTAATTGAACAATAGGGATTGATGTAGGGTGTTGACCCTAGTTCTATAAGGAGGGTGGAGGTATTGCCCATCGTTTATCCTCCAAAAGCTAGAGTCATGGGAGGGTCGTGTGAAGTCATGCTCTCCTAGATGTGTGATGGCGACTACTAGTTGCCTGTTGGGGAAGCTTGGTCGAGATGTATGACACTTCTTCTTACGGGTTCTATCTGGAGTTAGGTCAATATAGTTGACGCTCCATCTTAGTCCAATAGAGGAAAGGATAGGATGGAAGATTAGGAAGGAAGGATGCTTCGATGTTGGTTGATAATACTGATTGGGGATTAGGGATGCCACTATTGTTTACTCACTTGGTTCCTACCATGTTTAAAACCCTCTTTGATTTCCTATTAATATTTTAAGTGTGATTATGAGTTATTCATGAATTGGTGAAATTTTGTTTGTTAAGATTATTAAATGATGCATTACTTGATCTGTTGTCCTACATGTCTTGGTGATCATATAGGAACTATGTAGTAGAGCCAATGATTTTTTATCATTAGTACATACATGAGATATGTGTCCACTAGCTACGCGCACATACCCTACCTATGTACACTAGTATAATTAATTAATGTATTAATTATTAAAGTAAACTATTAACTATTTAATTGAATGTTTATTGAATATGTAAATTATATTGCATACAAAATATCTAGAAGCATTAAATACATTATTGACTTTGATGGATGGTGGGTATAATAAATTAAATGAGCACGGTGGGGTTGTTATGTTCCTTTTGGGAAAATTGTGAAATTACATTTATTAGCTAGCATGAGAAGAAAGACTTTTCATTTGATTTATTGTTGTTTCATGCAAGTCATTTATATTTTAGTTTTATTTTAATCTTTTCCCAAAAAATCTAGATAAGGGAGGTTGATGGATAATAATGAGGGTGGTGGAGGAGACTTGGGGAAGGGTGTATTAAAACTTGATAAATACAGAGGAGAGATGGTGAGGTTGGAGCATGATGAGAGGTTGTGAAATTATTGGAAGATATAATTCTTGTGATAGTTTTCTTTGAGCATTTGTGTTTTACTGTTCTTGGAGTCACAAGAACGGAGGGCTAAGAAACCGAAAGGTTTCTTGGAGCTAGGAAGCCGGCTAGGCTCCTAGTTGGTAGGAAGGATTCCATTGTTTCACTCTAGGAAAGCAGGAAAAGAATGCTTGGAAGTGCCCAGGACTACATTACCACCGATGAGATTCGACAAGCTAAGGAGGAGGTATTTTTCTGTGGTATTTGGTTATTGATATTTTGTATATACTTTTTCTTTAAGTTCTAAATCATAGAGTTAACATATTGCTTATTTCATCATGTTATCTAGATTTATCATTGAGCAAATGTAGAATAAATGTGTAAATGAAAATCAATAAAATTATGCTAAAACGAAGTTGTTATTGTGTATGTATAAAATGAAAGATTAATTGTTTAATATCAGGTATGGGTGTTATAGAGTAATATAAGACATACTGAGAATGTATGTGATGGACAAACCATCAAGATGGGAAGACTACCTACACTTGGTAGAATTCGCCTACAACAATGGGTATCATGCATCGTTGAAGATGAGCCCATTTGAAGAACTTTAGGGAATAAAGTGCAATACTCCAGTGAGTTGGGATAATCCAGCTGATAGAATAGTAGTTGGACCAGAGTTTCTCAAGGAGATGGAGGACTAAATGATAAAAATTAAGCAGAATTTGAAAGCTGTCGAGGACAGGCAGAAAAGTTATGCTGATAAGAACATAACCCATAGAGAGTTCAAAGTGGGTGATCATGTTTTCCTGAAAGTGAAAGCTAAAAGGAGTTCCCTGAAGCTTGGAAGTTGCACCAAGTTGGTAGCCAGATTTTGTGGGACATTTGAAATCCTAGAAAGGATTGGGCCATTTGCATATATGATTTCATTACCTGTATCCATGACTATACATAATGTGTTTCATGTTTCATTTCTTAAAAGGTATATGCCTGATGTTAATCATGTAATTTATTGGAATGTGATCCAGGTGGACCACGAAGGTGTCCTGCATGTGCATCCTGTGCGCATATTGCACAGGAAAAAAAAACTTCTCTGGAATTGAGCCATAGGGCTTGTAAAGGTCCAGTGGACCTGGTACGGTCCTAAGGATGTTACATGGGAGCATGAAGATGATATGCGGGTAGAGTACCCACATCTTTTTGAAAATTTTGAAAAGCTTGCATATGCAGTGTAAAGTTGCACTAAGGATAGTGCAAAAATAAGGGGAGGGGATTGTAATGTCCCCAAGGTTGAGCCCTATTGTAAATCATGTCTATGAAGTATAAAGTTGTTTATGAACTGGAATTCAAGTTTATAAGGCTGGTGAGCCAAGTTATATAAGCTAGTGGGATTATGTGTTATTAGGCCACGGAGCCTAAGTGTTGAAGGCCAGGAGCCTAATTTTTGTACATGTAATTATGCACAGTATTAATACAAAACATCTCTACGTGTGGACTGACCACGATGAATGAGTGATGCGGTACTAAGATTCCACAAAACCTGGGTAACGGATTGGGGGTTGGAAGGTTGGAAAGAGAGGCTAAGTGTGGAGCCTAGGGGCTTAAGTCCTTGGGAATAATATTTTAATATTATCCCAAAAACCCATGTGAAATCTATGTTTTATCCTAAGTTCCTGGGGAGGGATGCATGCAGCTTCATGGGAAACATGTGTCGACCCAGGTGCATGCGATTTAATCCAGGAAATGAGCCGTGTTGGGGGTTCTCTTTCCATTTCATCGACTGTTGCATAGGAGTTGGGTGGGCATTCCTCCAACCATCACCTGAATCTGGGGTTTGACCTTCCAATTCCTCCATCCTCCATCTGTACATGTTTGGCCTCTGTGATTGAACCTCTGTATACCTTACGCATCTCTGAAACCAAAGAGGTGAATCTATTCCTTATTGCTGGTTGGGAGAACTGAATTTTCCATAATTGTTGAGCCATGCATCCTGTGTTGCTTATCAGAAAGATTAACGCATCATGTAATCGTAGAGCCATGCTATGATTTAGTGCTGATCATTTATGTTTTGGGTGTCCATACCCATTTTCCCAATTTATTGTTGTGGCCACGCAGTGCTGGACTGTGTGTGGCTTGTTCGCCAATGTTAGGGAGGTGATTGTTGTTGACGAGGAAGGTTACCCAGTCTATGAGAGACTCTCTCTAGGTAAGAGAGTGCGCAAAAAAAGTGAGAACTCCTGCAAGGAGTCCTGTAGCTGCCACAGAGATCAGATACTTCTGGTCCGGTCTGTTGTTGAAGCCCAAGGGAAGGGAGGTTAGCAGTCGATGGACTGTCTTGGTGACAGTGAAGGCGTATACTTCTGGGTGGGACAAAAATGTGGGGAATGAGAGTCTGTGCGTAGTGGGCATAAGTGGCTCCTGGGAGATAATCCTTCTCCTATGATTGTGTGTCTTCCTATATTCCCTGCCTAGCCTAGGAATCCCTACCCAGTGGATCTTAGTCCCAGCTCGGGGGTGACCTACTACTGAGAGTGATGAGCAGCATGGTCTAAGGCTGGGAGGTTCATGGGAGGTCTACATGCAGTTGGGGAATTACATCTAGTCTAAAAGAGAAGTATATACATGCATATAATTTCAATTAAATATGCATGACTATGATTCTAGTAATGTTTACATGTATTCCACTGTATTCATGAATTATTGTTAATGTCGTGGATTATGTATGATAATGGTGTTAATGTGCTTACACTGTGTTTAACTGTAATTAAGAAATTGTATTTCATAAGAATGCATAATATGTTACAGTAGTGTTTTTCCGCATAGTAATGTTGGCCCGACCATGGGGTTGAWGGTCGGGAACGTTACAGTTCACATGTCACCCAATGATTAGGCCATGTGGCACCCACTGATAGGTACACCTATATGTTGATTTTTCTTCCCTATCACTCCGTAGTGACATGTGGTGCTTCCTGCATGGTTCCATGTGGCATCGCCTAGGGGTGCCACGTGGAACTTTTTTACTCCTCCACATGGACCCCTAAAAATCCCATTGGCGAGTGACACATTGTAGCGTATGGTGTTTCCCCGTGGCATACTAGCGTCAGAAGCCTGTACAATGATGTCACCCTTCCATGCCAACTGCTAATTCCATGCTGACGTCAGTAGTATGGATGATGATGTGTCCCCCTACTGATCGGACTTATTTGAACGCAAATTTGACCACATATAACTTTCATGTCAATACTTTATTTGATGATCCGTTTGCGCTGTTAGAAATATTGCAATGCACTCTTCGGGATCATGTCCTTTTTACAGAGTTTTGGGAAATTTGATTTTTTTCCCTTTCTATGTATTTTGGAGTCATTCTAAGAATTTTGAGTTTCCTTTGTGAGTTATGTGTTATTCTTAGCCTTATCTGGATCCTTTTTGGATCACAGCTTCCTAGTGAGATCTTTTTGTACCACCAAATTATTTCTTCAATCAACTCGTAAGTGAGGGAAAAGTCGCCTCACTTTTTCCTTCTCGATCCACTTTTCCTTACTTGGATGTGTTCTTTTTAAGCCTACTCGAAGATAATCAACATCACCCCTGCATGAATTCCTTGTCCTCATGTCCAGGATAATATCTTCCTGTACCTCATCCAAGTAATCAGGTGAAAACACATCAACTGATGGTATTGAAACTTCTTCATATTGATCCATGATCATGGGAGGCTAAAAAAGTTTCAAGTTCTCAACATTAACAACTGAGTAAATATGCATATAAGGTGGAAGCTCCAGACGAAAAGTATTCATACTTATTTTCTCCAAGATAGTGAAGGTTCCATAACGAATGGGATTTAGTTTCTTACCTTCACCCTTCAATATCTCCTTGTTGATGTGAAGGCATACCCGGTCTCCAACCTGGAACTGATGATCAACCCTGTGCTTTTCATGTCGAGCCTTATACTGTTCTTGAATTTTCTCCAACTGTTCCTTGACTTCGTGGTGTATTTGTTGAATCCTCTGGATGAACTTGCGGGATCTGTCCTCTGTTCTTTCTTCATTTACATCGACATCTCTCATTTACATGAAGTCCAAAGAAACCCTTGGCAGGTACCCAAAACATGTTGCAAAAGGTGAACTCTAAGTGGATGAATGTAAAGCTCAGTTTTATGCATGTTGTACATACAGTATATGCTCATCCCATACCTTGGGATGATTGTTGTAGTAGCCTTGAATCAAAAGTACCATTGTTCAATTTACCACCTCTATATGTTTGTCGTTTTGTGGATGGAAATAAGTTCTCCTCTTCAATTTGGTGTCCATCATTCTCCACAAGCTAGTCCAAAATTCCCCAAGGAATCGAGTATATCGATCCAAGATGATAGATGTGTGTAATCCAAAGTGAACCCAAACATGCTGAAAGAAGAGGTTAGCATTCTTCCCAGCAGTGATATTCTTTTTACAAGGAATCAAGATACACATCTTGCTAAACCTATCCACTACAACATCAAATAATCATGACCCCCTTTGTTCATTGGTAAACCCTCTACAAAATCCATGGAGATACTTTCCCATGGATGGGATGCAATAGGAAGTGGTGAGTATATGCCTAGTTTCTATTAGTGGGCTTACAAGTAGAACACACCACACACCCCTTTACATATTTAGTTACAATTGATTTCATTTGAGGCCAGTAAAAAATCCTCTGTAAATGAGCCATATTTTTTCCTACCCCAAAATCCCCACACACAAGAGAAGTATGATATTCTCATATTACATGGACTCATTCACTTGTGGGAATACATAACTTTATGAGAGGGAAGAGTAAACCTGTAGACAATAGTTCTCTACTTGTGCACCAAGGGTTAGCTTTGTATATACTTCTTTAAAATATTTATCGATGGGATATTGTTCTATATGGATATCATGAGATAATGAATCATGCCTCAAAATAATAGAAGCATCAATAGGAGGTCTAGAAATAATATTAGCTATCTTGTTACTTGTACCCTTTTTGTACTTGATTACCAAGTGAAACTATTGTAGAAAACCCATCCACATGTAGTGTCGATATTGTTGCAATTTGGTCTATGCTTGAAGATATTGTAACTCTTGGTGATCTTTATGTATGATTGTTTCCTTCCCTAACAAGTGGTTCTTCCATTTATTTACAATCTGGACTAATGCATACAACTCTTTATCATATGTAGGATAGTTAACAAAACCTTGGTTAAAAGTTTCAAAGTGGTAACAAATAGGCTTATGATATTGCATTAGTAATGAAACCATGACGTATCTGCTAGAATCTGTCTTGATCTCAAAACAATGTTGAATATTCGACAATCTAATACTGGTACGATATTGATCTTTCCCTTCAAAGTGTCAAAAGATTTTTGTTGCTTTACTTCCCACTCAAAAGTGTTCTTCACACTAGTTAAAACATGCAGAGGATTTGTTATGAAGGAGAAGTTGGCAATGAATATCCTCCAATATTGGACTGCACCTAATAAGATTTGAACTTCGGTTACAATTTTTGGTTCAAGCCAATTTACAATTACATCAATTTTGGATGGGTAAATTTTCAATTTCCCTCCTCCTACAATACGACCTAAGTATACAAGTGCAGTCTTGCAAAATTCACATTTAGAAAACTTTACATAGATATTTTCCCTTTGCAAAGTATCCAATACTTGCTTAACATGCCTCACAAGATCATCCCAAGTCCTGCTAAAAAAAATAATGTTTTCTAAATATACAATCACCGAGTCATCTATGAAAGGCATGAATACATCATTCATCACATGCATGAAAGTTGTTGGAGAATTACAAATCCCAAACGACATAACCAACCACTCAAACATTCCATGTTTGGTTTTAAAGGAATTTTTCCATGCATCCTGTTCTATGACTCTGACTTGACGATATCCACTTCACAAATCCAACTTAGTTAAATAGACAACATTCTTCAATTGATCAAGTAAATCATTTATGCGAGGAAGAGGGTATCAATTTTTCACCGTTATTTTATTTAAGTCTCGGTAATCGACACACATTCTTCATGTGCCATATTTCTTTGGCACCATCATGATTAGAGAAAAATAAGGAGATGAATTCGGCCTGATGACACCTTGATCCAATAAGCCCTGTACCTTCTTCTTGATCTATGTCATCTCCACAAATGACATACTGTACATGCCTGCATTAGGAAAAGGAGAATCCTGCTAAAGATGTATCTCATGTTTGACTTCCGTCTTAGGAGGAAATCCATCTGGTTCCTGGAAAATATCATCATATCTAGAAACAATATCAATTAAGTGTCGGATGTCCCGACTATTTCTCTCTAACGACCATGAGTTTGTATCTCTTATTAGTGTTTATAAGTCTTTTCATTTGACATGCACTAACAAGTGTTGTATTTACCCTCATGTTGTGAGCTCTAATAATATATTCCACTCCGATGCAGACCCCCTACCTCAACAGGGTTCTATGACCTCCCGATCTCTGGATCGATCTTCTTCTGAGCCGAAATGGCTCTTCGGACTCCTACTGCAAACCCCTTGAATGAATCCACATGTCCCTTTAATTCCCTGGCATAGGATTTGAGAAAACCTATGCACGCACTCATCTTTCAGTGCTCTTCTCTATTGTGAGCCAACACACCTTTCGCATTTTGGGGTTTTGGGACTCCTGCATGTGAGCTCTCCCAGGCTCCTTGTCCCTCCAACTCTCGGTTGCCAAAACGCCGAAAAGGGATTAACAACTCTGGGTCCTCCCTTAACCTCCATCCACGTGACCACCACTTTGTGACCATGTGCTTAACGTCAAAGAACTACTGGATTTTCATGATTCGGGGAATCGTGATGCAAGCATTCCTCTTGTTCTCTATCTTTCGAAATGTCGAAACTCGAAATAGGGCCTAACTCCATAGCTCCTCCCTTAAGTCACTTTTCATACGACCGATCCTATGACCTAGTAAGACTCCTATGAATGCTTTCGGGTTTTTGCAATTCACGATTTTACGATTCTGGCTACAACGATTCTAGGTCCTTCGAACTCCTAGACCCTGAAATGTCGAAATCTACCTGTGACCATGGTCCACTTTTTGGGATTTTGTAATTCATGATTTCATGATTCTGACTGAAGATGATTCTATGTCCTTTGATCTCCCGGACCCCAAAATGCTGAAATCTACCCACGACCATGGTCCACTTTTTGAGATTTTGTAATTCGCGATTTCATGATTCTGACTACAAATGATTCTAGGTCCTCCGATCTCGTGGACCCCGAAATGCCAAAATATCCCTCTTGAGAGATCAATGGTCCAGATTCGTCTTGAACTGACGATAACGATCCAACTGTATCGATGACCCACAACCTTTAAGGATTTTTCCCGAACCTTGACCACTTGCCACATGTCCTCCTGTGGATGGTCACAATGCTTTTCGGATTTTGAGCGAATAGCCAACAGTCGTTTCTCTTCCCTTATGATTCCTCGAACCCCTAAATTTTTCCTTTTGTGAAATAAATTATGCAAGAGAGTCGAGTCTTTTGACTCTTCAAACCCTGAATTCTGAAATCGCTCCCTTAGATGAGATCGATGGCTATGAGCCTCCCTCGATCCAACGGTCCTGGCTGTATCGGGATTTCGGTAACTAGGAGTTTGAAATGCAGCGACCCAAACCACTGGTCACTCTATTCCCCGAACTCCGATACGTGAGTTATTGTAGGGGATCCAATGATCCTCGTTGGATTGGATCGAACGACCACTACCTCTCCTGGCGTTTAGAGTGTTGGATGCCACTAGCTTAATCCCCTCGCTGCTCTGCGAGATCCAACGGTTCATGGAATTTTGCACTTCTCCATGAAGCGTCTCCACCGTCTATTTGAGCTCCTGTTACCCCTTTCGAGATTCGGGACTTGGAGCAACCAAGGATTTGGCTTGCACTCCAACCTCACGATTCCCGAATTCAAGAAATTGATCCAACGACCCACAGGATTTTGCACTTCTCCACAAAGCGTCTCTGCCATTCGTTTCATATCCTCTTCCACATGACCTCCCAGAGGTTAAACCCTATGCGCCTTCCTCCATATTCGATGGCTATCGGTTCTTTTCACTAGATATGACGGCCTAGATCTATTTCTCTTCCTTGTGTGCTTTCCTGCATGCGTCTGGACATAAACTTCAATGGTCTAGATCTCGCCTCTCCAGCTGATCTAACAGTAGTTGTTCTCTACCTTGAGCATGCCATTCTTCCTTTCCCTTGGAATATTTCTTTCTCCAAAAGGCCTCGGCCTTTGTCTCTGTTTAGAAGCCTGTAACCTTGGTTCCTACTTGTATTCTAAGAGGCGTTCCTCCTCCTGAGCTTTATTTCTCTAAAACTCAAAGGTTCCTTCGAAATCTGCAACCTCTTGTAGGACCTTTGCATGAAATGGTGCTATCTCTTCTGATCTTATCTGTGTCTCTAACCTCAAAGTGTCACTGTCCCTTTCTCAACTTGAAGGGATGTAAGTTCCCTCTAGCAACTTCCTGCTCAAGAACACTTTGTTGAACCCACAGGGTGTTCAGTAACCCTATGAGTGTCTCCTCTTGTGACACTCCTCTTCTCTCTTAACTCAAACAAGATCTCCTCCTATGTACATTTGCACCAAATCAATGCCCACGTTGCAGATTTGCTAGAATCCTCAGTGACTCTCTCTTCTCACTGAACTCGAAATAGGGTTCTCCTCAATGCATACTATGCATCTGCTCAATGCCCTTCTGGCAGAGCCTTTACATAATTCTCATCAATTCTGCTTCTCCTCTCTGTGCTCTCCTCTACACATTTTCTCCTTAAAGGTGTTCAAAAACCTTGAGGCTTCCTCATTGAGTCAATGACTTTAGCTAGTGCACCCTCCTGGCACGTCTTTGTCTGAAATTCCATAGAATTCCGAAGTGCACTCCTGCACTGGTTTTCAGAGACTGCAGTATTCTGTCATGCACTCTTGCATGAAACCACAAAGAATCCAAAATTGAAATAAAAGAACTCTGAGATAGGAAAATCTATCTATCCCTACAAATGCGCATCTAACATACATCTACAACATATCATCAACACATAAAGACATTCATTCATGAACTCACAAACACATGAACAACAACATGCAGGAAAAAATGCTATGATTGTATTAATATGAAATGCCTCTTTACAATGTGAGCTTGGACTACAATAGAGTCATGGATTCCTCTCTTCTCTAACCTATCCTCTGTTCTACTCTCCCCAAAACTGAAAAACAAAAGAATATATTTTTACAAAAGGGGGCTCCTCAAGCGCTTCCCTCCATCCTCACCAACTCTCATTAATTTGCATTCAATTACATTGAATGGATGTCTAGTCTGAATCGGATCTAGATCTCAAACTTACAACCATTTAAGGCAAACTTTATCTAAAGCCTATGCACATGCATGGTTTTTGGCTTTATCAACCTTACAACATTTAATACAATTTTTCAATATTTGAAAAATGAGAGGGTTGCGCCTCTCTCCTTCCATTGAATGTGCGCTTGATATGCTGGATAGTTGGCACATAGCTGGGTTAGAGTGATTCTCCTGCATCATACTCCTTTGTTGTGAAAAATTCATGAGCTCTTGCTCATGAGATTGCTAGCATGGCTGTCGAAATCCCCCTGGATCCCAAACATTTCTTTGGAGTTGTCCATCTGCTCCATCACCTTGTTATTGTTGCTACATCCTTCCTACTGCTCTTGCAGGTTTCCTTCTTCCCAACTTATCTTCGTTGACAGATTCTGCTGCTGACCTCAACATCAGCCTTCTAATTCCCTCAATTACCTCGTCCAGCTGATCTAGTGGCTGGATATCTTTATGCAGTCTCATCGGTTGCACTTCTTTGTCCTTATCAATGGGAAAATTAACTAGATCCCCCATGCTATTTTCTTCCTCTCTGGCCTCAACTTGCCACTCTGCTACAAAATTCAATTCTGTAGTCTTATCACTGAGTCTCTTCTTAGCTTCCTGTTCTCACAGCCTGACTATCAACTCTCCTACTAGCACATCTCCAGCTTCCTCCAGCTGCTTCCCAGACTGGAATTTTGTTTCATCTCCTACTGCATGTTTTGACACTGTAGTCATCATCTGTTCAGCTCGCTAGCTTAAAATTTTGAGTGATTCCTCGGAATTCTCCTCTGCTAACATATACATGATTGTCTCCTCATGGAAGCCATATAATAGCTCTGGATTGTTCAACCAATCCTCCAACATATCAAAATCCATTTCCCATGGAGTGAGCATCTTATTTGCATGCTCCTCTTCTGTTGGGGAAAACATTAGTGTCTTCTCCTCCTCTCCCTCTATGACAGTCACTGTTGGTGCCACACACCCACTACAGAAAGTTATATTTTTTGTCTTTTTCTTTGAGGAACAGAATCCTCGAGACTTCTATGGGGCCTAGCATAGGCCATCTCTTCCCTTATCCTCGTCCAAACGACCACAAGATGGCCTTAGCGCAAGCGCCTTTCACAACTCGTGAGTCGGGAATCAAGACTCTCGACCCCCCTTTCTCCAAACACCGATACCTGAGATACTATACGGGTATGGCTCCCTCCTCACTAGCGCCTGCTACATGTAAACGTAGACTAGCCCAAACACTAGCACTACTCACAACCTTCCCAGTTGAGGTGTTGAGCTCTCGTGCTCCTCCTTCGTGAATACCTGAGACGCGAGAGGTCAATGTTGTGTGGACTCTACCAAAGCGACGCGCACATGCCACTTGTGTCACTACTCATGAGTTGTGTCACTGCCGCCCGTCGCATGAGACCTTGGCTCTCGGCGTTTCTTGGCCTTAGCGATCAAGGTGAAGCTTATTCATCCTACGAAATCCTGAGCCACGATAAGTCAATCAGTGGGTTGACTATTTCCCAGTGTGACAYGTGTCCACCACCGGTTACTCCCTTCCCAAGATAAATACTAKCACTACTCTCATCTCTTAACTTTACGAGTTGGAGTGTTGATCCCTCATGCTCCTCCTTCGTGAGTTCCCGWGATACGATAAGTCAACAATGGATTTACTCCTTCCTAGGAGACATGTGTCCATCACCTGTCACCCGTTCCCACCTTTCTCTGGGCATTTCTTGTTACACCACCTGTCAACCATGCGGTCCCCACTTAGGAACAGGTCACGTGTTTTCACAATCCCTCGTCACTCGACACTTCACGAATTCTACAATTGAAAAGAAACTCCCTCAAGTTCTGAACCCATGATAGGCGATAACCATGAAAGTTCTGATCCAATGGTTCTCCCATGCCTTGGATCCAATGTTAATGATCGCGGCACGATCTCGCAAATCATGAGTTCCTGTAGCCCTACCCTTTACCACTCCAAGTTGTGAGTCAGCGAAATGCTACTCTCCTTCCTATACAAAGGCTAAGATCGACAGTCAATAGAGCTCCTTCAGATCCTTGGATCTACGGTCTGGGATCCTATCGATACATGCAAAGGATGAAAAAGTCGAGGTGTTAACACCTACGCTCCTTCTCTAGATCCATTGGTCTTGATAGATCTGGGGTATTCCTGAATGGATTATGACCATTCATTAACCAAATGATAGGGTATTCTCTCTTTCTATAATTGGGCTTGCTATCCCTTCTGAGCTTGAATCACGAAATTCAACTTCTTGGGGCTTTAGACTCCCACAACTTCGAGACCTTAGAGAGATACCCTTCTAGCCCCAGACTTAACCATTTGTACAGAAACCAACGATGACATATAAGCATACACATGCATCCATTATTTCTAGTTTAAAACACCAGGCAATCATTCTACGCAGAAATTATTATGGGGATATAAATACAAGCATGCATTCATGATATTTAGTTTGAAATACAAGGTATAAAACACTTACAAGATCTACCAGGCGTGATGCAACTACTGAGAGGGGTTATTTTTTCCACCCAACCATAGGCTCAGTGACTCCAAATGGATTTACCACTAGCCACCCACGAGCTAGACCAGGATGCTTTCAGGTTCAGTCTACTACTTCCAGCTCAACATAAATCATGGACGAAGGTTAGTCTCCTTCTTCGGATGTAGGAAAATAATCTAGGACGAAGGTTACTCTCCTTCTCCTAGTATTCAGAACTCCCTGCATTTCCAGGGTTTCTCCAGTCTCTTTCACAATCCCCGTCACATGCATTGCTCTCTCTCCTACCACATTTCCTCTCTTGCAAATTTATGTCTGCAAGGTTGCATGTGGTGCAAATTCCACCGTATGTGGTCAGGTCTAAGGGTTGTTATGGATGGGAGGTTCATTGCCATCCCCTCATTAACTCTCGAGGAGCCTCCCCACCTACTAATCTGACGAGAAATCCATTCCAGGATTAGAGAGCTGCTTTGGTTTGTGAGCAAGTAGAAACCAGTACAATACTGGCTTGGTGGAAGTTAACGCAACCATTCCAGGTCCCTTCCACCACCTCTCAGTAGCCATTGTGGTCTCTTTTATCACATCCCCCTCCCAGTAGTCATGCAACACATATTCATAACATAATTTACATTCATCGACCTTTTATACAAAGGTCTGTCAAATCAAACATTCATGTCTTTGAGATTTCCATATTTCTTGGCCAATATAATTATTTTTACAGACTGGGGGAAACAGGGTGTTACAGTTGGTTTTCCTTCTTCTATTGTTTATTTTTCAACACATACTCTGGCCTTAACTGAGCTACTTGGTAGGGATAATTCAATTCCCCCAATGATCAGAATATATTTCTGACCTTCCTTTATCAACACTCCTTACTGATCCAAACTCTCCTCTAAGTTCATGAGACTTTCACATAGCCTCATCTTTTCCCCCTTGCCCACTTGGCATCCTGGGAATTTTCTATTGCCCACCTGGCAGTGTATGAGACCGATTGGTCCCATCTCATTTCCCACCTGGCAATCTGAACTTTCACCACTGCCCCCTTGGCAGTATGCGAGAACTTCTACTGATATCTTCCCATTTCCCACCTGGCAACTCGAAAGTTCACTTCTGCCCACCTGGCAGTTTATGAGATCTCAGCTCGATCTCTCCTCTTCATCATCATTGATATTTCTCCCAGCTTCTGGTTTATAGGCATGAACCATCTCCTCTGTGGCCCTGAGGCCTTTCACATACCTCATCCACCTCCCCAACAACCTTTGTTGTCTTTTGGCCAACAATTTATTTACTCGCCACTTCACCTTTCTCTTTATGGGCCATTCATATACCCAATGTGTCTTTTCATCCTGTTGCATTCACAATGCAAGATGCTCTGTTCTTTCCCTCACCTCAGTGAGTTCCAGATCCATCTCTGGATTTTTCTTCTGCTTGCGGTCTTCCCTGTGACCATGCCCATGGCCTTCAGTAGCCATCTTCATCCTCTGTCTTCCCACCTGGAAAACTTATTGCTGTCACTTTGCAACCGTGAGTGATTCTAGCCTTTCCTACAGTCCTCCTGACTGTCTATTGACTATTGTGCACCTTGCAACAATCATCACAGAGCTTCAACACTCTGTCTTCCTTTTCCTCTGGCTCCCTTTGACTGCAATATACAGAAAAAACCAAGATCTGATACCACTTGATGCAGACCCCCTACCTCAATAGGGTTCTGTGACCTCCCGGTCTCTAGATTGATCTCCTTCTGAGACGAAATGGCTCTTTGGACTCCTTCTACAAACCCCTTGAATGAATCCACAGGTCCCTTTAATTCCTTGGCACAGGCTTTGAGAAAACCTATGCACACGCTCATCTTTCAACACTCTTCTTTGTTCTGAACCAACACACCTTTCACGTTTCGGGGTTTCGGGACTCTTGCATGAGATCTTTCCCAGGCTCCTTGTCCCTCCAACTCCCGGTCGCCGAAATGCCAAAAAGGGTTTAACGAATCTGGGTCCTCCCTTGACCTCTGTCCACGTGACCACCACTCTATGACCACGTGCTTAATGTCAAAGTGCTACCTCCTTTTCGTGATTCAGGGAATCGCAATGCAAGCATTCCTCCTGATCTCTGTCTTTCAAAATGATGAAACCCGAAATAGGGCCTAACTCCATAGCTCCTCGCTTAAGTCGCTTTTCATACGACCAGTCCTGTGACCTGGTGCTATTCCTTCAAATGCTTTTGGGTTTTCGCAATTCACGATTTCACGATTCTGGTTGAAACGATTCTAGGTCCTTCGAACTCCCAGACCCTGAAATGATGAAATCTACCCGTGAACATGTTCCACTTTTTGGGATTTCATAATTCATGATTTCGTGATTCCGACTACAGACGATTCTAGGTCCTTTGATCTCCCTGACCCTGAAATGTCAAAATCTACCCATGACCACGGTCCACTTTTTGGGATTTTGTAATTCATGATTTCGACTGCAGACGATTCTAGGTCCTCCAATCTCCTAGACCACGAAATGCCGAAATATCCCTCTTGAGAGATCAACGGTCCATATTCCTCTTTAACTGACGATCATGATCCAACTGGATCAATGACCCACAACCTTTCATAATTTTTCTTGAACATTGACCACTTACCACGTGTCCTCATGTGGATGGTCATGATGCTTTTGGGATTTTGAACGAACAACCAACAGTCATTCCTCTTCCCTTATGATTCCCCGAACCCCAAAATTTCTCCTTTTGCGGAATCAACGATGCAAGATAATCGAGTATTTTGACTCTTCAAACCTTGAATTCCGAAATCGCTCCCTTAGATGAGATCGACAGCTATGAGCCTCCATCAATCCAATGGTCCTGGATGTATTAATATTTCGGTAACTAGGAGTTTGAAATGCAGTGACCCAAACCACTGGTCACACCATTCCCCGAACTCCGATACACGAGTTCTTGTAGGATATCCAACAATCCTTGTTGTATTAGATCCAATGGCCACTACCTCTGTTGGGTTTTAGAGTGTTGGATGCCACTTGCTTAATCCCCTCGCTGCTCTATGAGATCCAACAGCTCACGACATTTTTCACTTCTCCATCATTCGTTTCAGCTCCTATTACCCCTTTCGCAATTCGGGACTTGGAGCAATCAAGGATTTGGCATGCACTCCAACCTCACGATTCCAGAATTCACGAAAATGACCCAATGGCCCACGGGATTTCACACTTCTCCACAAAGCGTCTCCATTGATTCTTTTAGATCCTCTTCCACGTGACCTCCCAGAGGTTAAAATCCGTGCGCCTTCCTCCGGATTTGATGGCTATCGGTCCTTTTCACTAAATCTGACGGCCCAATTATGTTTCTCTTCCTTGTGCACTTTCCTTTGTGCATCTAGACATAGACTTCAACAATCAAGATCTTGCATCTCCAGTTGATCTAACGGAAGCTATGCTCTACCTTGAGCATGCCCTTCTTCCTTTCCCTTGGAATATTTCTTTCTCCAAAAGGCCTTGGCCTTTGTCCCTATTGCGAACCCTGTAACCTTGTCTCTCGCCTATATTCTAAGAGGCGTTCCTCCTCCTGAGATTTATTTCTCTGAACCTCAAAGGTTCCTTCAAACTTTGCAACTCCTGCAGGACCTTTGCATGAAATGGTGCTATCTCTTCTGAGCTTATCTGTGGATCTGACCTCAAAGTGTCTCTGTCCCTTTCTCTCCTTGAAGGGACGTAAGTGCCCTCTAGCAACTTCCTTCTCAATCACGCTTTGTTGAACCTGAAGGCTGTTCAGTAACCCTGTGAGTGCCTCCTCTTATGACACTCCTCTTCTCTCTCAACTCAAAAAATATTTCTTCCTGTGCACATTTTCACCAACTCAATGCCCATCTGGCAAAGTTCTCCAGAATCCTTAGTGTCTGTCTTCTCATTGAACTCAAAATAGAGTTCTCCTCAATGCATCCTGTGCATCTGCTCAATGCCCTCCTGGTAGAGCCTTTACATAATTCTCAACAAGTCTGCTTCTCCTCTCTGTGCTCTCCTCTGCACAGTTTCTCCTTCAAGGTGTTCAACAACCTTGAGGCTTCCTCCTTGAGTCAATGACTTTAGCTAGTGCACCCTCCTGGCACCTCTTTGTCTGAAATTCCATAGAATTCAGAAGTGCACTCCTGCACTGGTTTTCAGAGACCGCAATATTCTATCATGCACTCTTGCATGAAACCACAAAGAATCCAAACTTGAAATCAAAGAACTCTCAGATAGGAAAATCTATCTATCCCTGCAAATGCACATCTAACATACATCTACAACATATCATCAACACATAAAGAAATTCATTCATGAACTCACAAACACATGAAGAACAACATGCAGGAAAAACTGCTATGATTGTATTAATATGAAATGAATCTTTACAATGTGAGCTCAGACTGCAACAGAGTCACGACTTCCTCTCTTGTCTAACCTATTCTCTTTTCTACTCTCCCCAAAAATGAAAAACAAAAGAAGATCTTTTTACAAAAGGGGGATCCTCAAGCACTTCTCTCCATCCTCACCAACTCTCATTAATTTACATTCAATTACATTGAATGGATATCTAGTCTGAATCGGATCTAGATCTCAACCTTACAACCATTTAAGGCAAAATTTATCTATAGCCTATGCACATGCATGGTTTTTTACTCTACCAGCCTTACAAAATTTAATACAATTTTTCAAAATTTGAAAAACGAGAGGGTTTTGCCTCTCTTCTTCCATTGAATGCGCACTTGATGTGCTGGCTTGCTGGGGCATAGTTGGGTTGGAGTGATGCTCCTGCATCACAGTCCCCCCTTATTAAGGTGGTATTTGTTCTCATGACTAAATAAGACTTCTTTTCTATCATAAAGATAAGGACTTCCCAACACTATGCCACATATATCAAGTGGTACAACATCCAAATCCACTTCATCATTCAATTTTGAAGCAATAGAAAATTTGATCCTACATTGTTTGGTGACATTAAGTTTTTCTTTGTCACATACCCAATCAAAAGGACGAGGTTTCAGATGTGGTTTCATTTCAAGACCCATTTTCTTGACAAGTTCTTCAGATATTAAGTTTACTAGGGAACCCAGATCAAATAATGCATCTATCTTAGTATGTTTAGATACAACTCTTATGTGAAATAACTCATTCCTTTTTTGTTCATCAACATGAGATTCATCATTGGAACTAGAACTAGAATGAAGAGAATATTTACCTTGTACTCCAACCAGTGTGATCTTTCCTTCATCTCTTGAATCAAAATCAAGATCTTGTTGTACCGTAGCAACAG
This sequence comes from Picea sitchensis, assembly GCA_010110895.2. Taxonomy (NCBI): domain Eukaryota; kingdom Viridiplantae; phylum Streptophyta; class Pinopsida; order Pinales; family Pinaceae; genus Picea; species Picea sitchensis. The sequence continues at coordinate 5,779 of SNQJ01S0012342.1, read as the reverse complement.
TATTTGTCTTCCCCTTTCCACTGAACTATTTCGGTTTCTTTTCTGGATGTCATTTCCAATAGTGCTCTTCATCATGACCACTTTTCTTGGAATGAGTGCAATATGGTTTTCCTCCTTCTCTCATCACTGCAATGGTCTTCTTGTCCTTCCTTTTAAACTTCTTAAAAATCTTCGATAGGAAATTGGAAGGTTTCTTTGTGGTATCTTCTTGAACATGTTTTCCCCTATTCTCA
>SNQJ01S0012341.1:38989-83250 GCA_010110895.2 Picea sitchensis | reverse complement strand
TTTGTGTTGAGGTTAACCTCGAGAAAGGTCTTCCGGAAGCCATTAAGCTCTCCCTGGGGGAATGGAGCCATATCCAAGAGCTGGACTATGAGCAGATTCCTTTCAAGTGCCTCCGGTGCCATGCTTATGGCCACTTTGCAAGAAACTGCCCCAAAGCCGTTGAAGAACCGGGACCAGTCAAAGGAGACGCCTTTCAACCCGTAGCAAACCGACGAAGGCAGCCAAAACGAAAGGAACCACTAGACCAAGCCCCGAAGGCCTCTCATTCAACAGAGGCAACTCTAGAAAATAAAAATAGTTTTGAGGCGCTAAAGGAAGACGAAGCCCCAGAACCAGAAGAAACAGCAGTCAAGGATGATCCTCTGGTAGACGAAAGCCCTCCGGATTCCTCCCCCCAAAAATCTGTAGCAACGAGAAAGATTCGGGCTCCAGATCCGGAAGCTCCAGAAGGTCGGGTTACAGCCCCCTCTAGCGGCTCTGGGGGAACTTCTGAACCTGAAGACAATTCAGCCCCGTCTCCGCCCCTTACCCGAGGAAGAAAGACCAACAAAGAACGCAGAGAAAAGGAGGCGGCCTCCAACATTTCTTTAGGATCTCAGAAAAAGCTGGACCCCTACATTAAGGGGAAAATTTCAGCCCCCTTGGAATAATGCTTTGCTTCTGTCTTTTGCTATGCTCACAGTTTGTGAGAATTTACTCATGTACACATTCTTTGTCATATTCTCGAATTAGCTCAGGGAGTAGAGGGGATTGGTCTCCCAAGACATTCACAAGAAGGTTGGCAGCACTGTTAGAGGTCACCAACCTTCTTTGGATTTGTAACTTTCAGATTCTGGCTGGCCAGAATGCCGATTAATGCAACATAACCGTTTTCGTAAAAAAAAAAATCTATTAGTTACATGGATATTAATCTATGACTTGGTCCAAGTACATTGCCATCATCACCCCTTAGAAAGTAATACATGAAATTGAATGTTTACAAGTTTATTTACATAATCTATGTAAATATTCACATAGTTTCATTTTTGTCTGTAGTAATTATCAATTTTAAGAATTATTGGGATTTCCATTGGAAGTAGTTGTTGTTGGTAAACAAGACATTACTTGTAGAAACCATATTAAATATGCAGATAATGCGGATTTAAAAGCTGAAACTAATGAGAACTTTTTCAAAAAAAGTAACAAAAGAGAGACTTTTTCAAAAAAAGTAACAAAAGAGAGACTTGAACTCAAGACTTCTTACTTAATAAGGAAAGTTTCAACCAAATGGTCTAGCAAAACATATTGTAATGATCAGAAGGAGGATTGGGGGTATTGTTGTTGGTGTTGTTGTGGAAGACGACCTTGGAAAGCATGCTCAAAAAAATATATTTTCACGCAAGAAAAAAATTTCATTTCTCGATGACAACATGGGTTAGATATCGGTTAGCTTACCCGGAAGATGCACATTTTCCTATCTGTTTCTGATTTGCCGAGATCACATAGGGTGTGGGGCAAAGAGAATACAGAGATCTAAAAGAGTAGCAACCCAGAAATAAAATACACAAACTGAAATAAAATCAAAATAAAACTTTGCAAAAATTTTAAAAATGTGTATCCAGGCTTTATACCTCCGGATTTGACTGTAATGGTCGTATCTTGGGAAAACGAAAACCTTTTCGAGTGAAATGAAAAGTGTTCCTGAATTAAACGAGTGCTCCAGACACAATGGAATAATCCTCTCAGCTCAGAAATGTACGAAAATTCTAGAAAATGGAGATGAGGCAACTCGGCTTCACGATCTCGATCTACAATAGGAGTGAGTCTTCAAACAGCCTCTGATACCATGTTCGACAACACAGTTATTCCAATAGAGGAAAAACACCTTGAGTAACCAATCACATAACCAGATCAAAAATCAACACACTGATGTTTTCACGTGGTAAAACCCCTACGGGGAAACATCCACGACCCCAACCAATGCAGCCACTTGGAGCAGATTTTTAATGAAAATAAAAAGATTACAGAGAGATTTTACAAGAGAATTTCTGACAATCGATCATTGACAAATAACCCTCCATGCTATTTAAATAGAGATCATGGACCAATTGGGTGTTAATCCATGGATCAATGGCCATTAAGATCGATGAGAATATGAACCGTCGGATCACTCTATGTCAGGAACATATTGTGACCGTCAGATTTCCTAACTACAAATGCATATTAATGCATACTAAAGAAACACACTTTTACCTAACGACATATTATACCAAGTAGATCTTAACTAACTCCTAAGTGTCTAAATATCCTAATAGACCCAAGGAAAGAATCTAGTTACAACAACTGTCCATGAAGGCTTATCGAATTCCATTTCAAAATCATTCGGTTACAGATCCATTTCTCGGAAAGAATGAATGTTCGTATGCCATTCCAAAACAAAAAAATTTATATAATATACAATTCTTAAACTATAAATCTTATTCTAAATCGTGTGATTCAGTAAGATCTCTGTCACCACGACGTTAACCTCGAGTTTAGAATCGTATCAGTTCATAGAAATCTAGGGCATGCATTTATGAGCAACGAATTGAAACCTGAATACCTTTTGCACCTTTGTCAGAATTTACATCCAAAGTTGTGCACAATCGAACTCCCTGCAAGGAAATTTCAAAATTTACATTAGTATTATATAACAAAAAATAAAATGGATAAAGTTATCAAAGAAAGACAAAGGATAGAAAGAGTTGAGTCATAACGATACTTAACTCACGATTGAAGGTCAGGCTTCCTTCCCTTATCGCATTTCGGTTTTCTAGAGGTGTCAAGCCGAGGGGAGGATGGTTCTAGTTCTCCAGATGGGTACCCTAGGGACAATAGGGTCCCATCATTAGCGTTGGTACCAATGGAGAATAAAACCAATGCATTATGAAATGAAATAATTACGCCGAAAGGCGTACACCTATTGACAATAGGCAGATTTAATAGGGGTTTAGTGCTTAATAAGTTTTCTATGGACAAGATTAAATATGGCTGGAATATTCTTAGTAGTCACACAAAATAAATGGTTGTGATTTCAATCATTAACTTCCTAGCTATTATAAAGACATTCGTTTATGTGTTTACATTTTTAAATTTACCTAATCATATTTAAAAATTACTTTGACAGCTAACTCATTGCCACGTAAGTGATTAACATAAATTAAAATATTAACACCAGATAAATGAAGCTCAACCGTTTATTTGTTAATCAATAATAAAATTTAATATATTCTTTTAAAGATTCTTTTCGTCTTATCATCCTTTCGGCTTTCACCAACAGCTATTTAGTTGTTGTGCTAGTATAAACAGTATTGAAACTTAAATTACAAATTGCATAAGACGAGCTGTGCAAATAGGCTGAACGCTTGGTGGAAATTTTACACACAATACAAATGTTATACACTATTACCGGGATTAAATCCTACCCTGAGTCTGATGATCTATATTAAAGAGGATATCTATAAATCAACATTAAATACAAAGATTAACCTTCTGACTGAATTTTTTCAAGATTTCTAATTACGTATAATATCTGCAACTAGTGATAACAATACTGGGAGGCATTCTAAATCCAAGAAATTTCATAAACCCCAATATGATATGCCATGGGGAATTTTCTAACGGAACTGTTCGAACCACTGAGTTCACAAAATTGATTTGTGTAGGGTTGGAATGCATAGCCATCAAGGGAACATTTTATTCGTAAGTATCAAAAGAAATTCTGTTGGAATTTCAGAAGAGTGGAACCTTAGTTATAAACCGAAAGGAATAAATACAACATAATTGTAATATGCAGTAGAAAAAAAAACACATTCAACTTCATATTAAAAACCCCTGTGGCTTCACAACAGTGCAACACCAGGCCTCGATACATATCAACGGAGAAACTAGAGAGTATGTAATAGAACGACAAAAGGATAAAATCCCTAAGGGTAAATTTTCCTGTAAAGACACCTTGGAGGTGTGAATCCTTCAAATTTCTAGGAAAACAAGGAGACGAGACATTGAATCCCTTTTAGAAATATTGAGAATGAACATATAGAATTAATCTATTTACCCAATAGCAGAACCATCCAGAAAGATGGGAGGAGTAATGTTAAAGGGGTAAATTCTAATTACCGTTGTAATAAGAGTTTTAAAAGGGGAAATTCAATTTACAGTCATGGAAATACTTTCAAAAACAAACGAGGGTTCACCCACTGTAATAGAAATCCATAGTTCTCGTTTCAATAACTAAGGACACAAGTGGTATTGTAAACTCACCAGGGAGGCGAATAGAGCCAACTATTCCAGCAAATAATGCCCACCAAGTCGACAACCCTTCCTATGGATAATGTTAATACGCAAAACCATTTTCGACGGTCTTCACATTGACAATAGAAAATTCACGGAACCCTAAGAGGATCTCTGCTACACCAATTAAATGTTGAGGGTACGAATGATGGAATTTCCATGTTAAGGGGAAGAATTGTCATGACTAGATAGGAGGAAAGGTCAGGTGAAACCATCGAAATTCGCATGCATGAGATATCCATTAATTTTTAGGTGTAGAGCTTTGACTTTTCTGACAAATAAACCCCTCTTCCCTCATCGCGAAAATTGTGAAGTTAATGATAGTGTCTTGATGATACATATAGTGGAGTACGTCCACTCCAACCATTCATTGCAGTTAAACATATCTTTCAGTTGAGATTTTGTTAAGAGAGCATTTAGTTAAGAGCGACTTAAACAAAGGTTTAGTTTGGAAATAGTTACCCAAGCCTTGTATAATGGGGACTGGTAGGACACCATTCATGCTTACTCAAAGGAACTTTGTATTTACGAGTGGAATGATACCAAATGATGCCAAGCATCTTAGATTAAACCTTTTATTTCCCAAAAGGGATATGTCCATGACCCCGTTACTTTATGTATGTTGTATGAAATTTGTTTCAAATATAGATAAATAGTCATGCACGCAAGCATGGGAACTCATGTCTAAAGGAGAGAGATGGACTATAAGTCCTAAGTTTAGATACTACCTAAATATATATCTACAAGCATACTATAAGCATACTGGGAGTAGTTTGAAAAGGGAATTGATAGAATTTTGAAAAATTACCCACATAACTTTTCTGTTCAAAGTAAACTAGATCAGTGTGATAATTTCATCCCGGACAAGAATTGAATATTACCTCCTCTTAATTTTGAAGTTGTTAAGACAAAATTTAAGAGAAATGTGTTGTAGGTTAAAAAAAAAAATTATGGAAAAATTAGAGGTACATTACATATGGTATTAGAGACAAGCTCACAACACCTGGATCTTGAACAGGGCCACATTAAATTCTTGACATATATTTTTTTCTTTTTTTACTTATGAAAAACTAATAAACCTTCATTGTTACAAACAAAAAACTTTTTCTATTTTTTGTTAATCATGGAAGCTCAAGATGATGCGGAAACCAGAGTGGAAGGAAATCCTAAACAAATACTTCCTGAAAATAAGAGACACAACAGTGACAAAAGCTCACCCACGAAAGTGCTGGAAACAATGAGGAATCTTATTGTTGAGCTGCAGGTTTTCAAAGTCGAGAACGAGAAACTGAAGAAAGCACAGGAGGAACAACAAGAGATAAATGAAGTCCTGCTACGTAGTATAGTGACCAAGAAGAGCCCAAAGGATGATATCCATGACGAAGAGGTCAGCAAAAGGGCCTCCAAGAATTCTGGGCCTGAAACATAAAAAGGAGACAATTCGTCTAAAGGTACACCTTCAGCTAAGGACAAAACTAAAACAGAAAAAAAGAAAACAAGTGGACCGCCTTGAAGGAAAATTTAAAAAGATCAAACTAGCTACCTTTGATGGAGAATCCAAGACAGAAGAAGAAGCCAAGGCATGGTTGTTGGACATCAAAAAATACTTCTAGATCTACAACTATTCCAACAATATTAAGGTCAAAATGGCCATCTACAATCTGAAAGGGAAGGCCAACATTTGGTGTCAAGACCTAAAATTGGCCAAGGGCCTAAAGGAGAAATAGTTGGAATGGTATAAATTTAAGAAGTATTTCAAGAAACAATACCTTTATGAAAGCTACTATGAAAGGAAAATGAAATAATTTTATGAGTTACGACTTGGGCATATGACGATGGAGGACCTTATAAACAAATTTCTGGAACTACTAAGGTTTGTACCGTACATCCGGTAGGATAAGGTAAAAATCTAGTGATTCTTAAGTTGTTTACCACAGTCCTACATGGACGGAATTGAGTTTGACAACCCCAAATCCTTGAGTGAAGTATTTAGGAAAGCACAAATGTGCTACGACTACTATAAACAGCGGGAAGAGTTTCCCAAAACCTGGAAGGATAAGAAACAAGATCGAATGAACTAGCGGAAGAAGGGATACCAGCTAGCTCCTTATCGGAATACAACAAAAAGATTTCCGAGGAAATATTTTCACTCCAACCATCTGAATATGCAAGGCAGCGATAAACAGGTAAATATGGGAATAAATAAGTTTGGGGACAACCCCCACAAAAAATTAAAGTGTTGGGAATGTGGAGAACCTCATCTAAGGAGGAACTATCCATGTTTAATTTCAGCAAACAGAATTGTTGTTCATAATTTGCAGGAAGCCTCGACGGTGGGTGAAGTGGGAAGAAGCCTGCATCGGATAAATGTGGCCATTGATAGCTGACAAGCTTACCACCAGTCCTTTGTGGTAGAAATCGAAGGTAAAATCAGTAACACATGAACTTCTATTTTAATTAACCCTAGAGCTACGTTAAGTTATGTTACTCCTGATGTAGTAGACTCAAATAAACTTAAGAAACTGAAGAATGAAAATCATGGCTGGTACAACTAGCAACATGAACTAAAAGGAAAGTAGTTGACTTTATTTGGGATTTCGAATTTAGCTTAGATGGTCAAAACATAAGAACAAATTTAAACATCCTACCACTAGGATCTTATGATATGATCATCGAAATGAATTGGATGGGAAAGCACAAAGAAGTACTAGATTGTTATAATAAGACATTTAATTATAAAAACGATTATGGCACTACTAGAATAGCCCAAGATATACCAAAACCTGTATCAGTTAGACAGGTTTCAATGATGCAATTCAAGAAATGTATGATAAAGGGATGTCAAGTTTATGCGATCCAAGTAGCGAATCTGTTAGAAAAAGAAGATAAGCCAAAGTAAGAAGACTTTGTTGTCCTACATGAATTTAGAGACATGTTTGTGGAGGAGATACCAGAATTACCTCCTAAAAGGGAAATAGACTTCTCCATAGACCTACTACCCGGTGCAGCCCCAATCTCAAAAGCACCTTACCGAATGAGTTTACTAGAATTGACAGAATTAAAAATACAATTATAGGAATTGTTGGACAAAGAGTATATCAAACGAAGTGTTTCACCTTGGGGGGAACCAATCCTCTTTGTGAAAAAGAAAGATGGAACTCTAATACTTTGTATCGATTATAGACAATTGAATAAAATGAAAATTAAGAACAAGTACCCCTTACCTAGGATAAATGACTTGTTTGATCAAGTAGGTGGGGCCAAAAGCTTTTCGAAATTGGATTTATGATCCGGTTACCATCAAGTTAGGATAAAGGATGAAGATGTAAACAAAAAAAAAAATTAAACAAGATATGGGCACTACGAATTCGTAATCATACCTTTTGGACTCACTAACGCAGCAACCACATTTATGTGCTTGAAGAATAGTATTTTTAGCCAGTACTTAGACAAGTTCGTAAAAGTATTTATCGACGATATTCTAGTCTATTCTAAAATAGAGGAAGCACATGAATAACCTTAAGAATAGTTCTAAATATATTGAGGAAACAAAAACTGTACACCAAATTTGATAAGTGTGAATTTTATCAAAAGAAAATACAATATTTGGGACACGTAATTTCAGCAGAAGGTATTGCCGTAGACCCTGAGAAAATAAAAACTATCATGGAATGGCCGGTACCTGAGGATGTAGCAGGTATCCGGTCATTCATGAGAATCACAGGATATTATTGTAGATTTATAGAGGGGTTTTCCAAGATAGCTTACCCTATCACGTCGTTACAAAAGAAAGGGACCAAGATTAACTGGTCACAGAAGTGTCAAGACAGTTTTAACAAACTGAAGGAATTATTGACCAGTGCACCCATTTTGAAGGTAGCAAACCCAAATAAAGTTTTTACTGTATGTGTTGATGTAAGTAAAGAAGGACTAGTTGGTGTCCTAACTCAGGAAGGATACGTGATTTGTTATGAGTCCCGGAAATTAAAAGAACATGAACGAAATTATGTCACTCATGACTTAGAATTCGCAGTGGTAATACATGCCCTAAAAATGTGGCGACACTACATAATGGGAAGGAAATGTCCACTATTGACGGATAATAGTGACGTGAAATATTTATTTATCCAACTAGACCTTAATGAAAGGCAAGCAAGATGGCTATCCTTCTTAAGAGAATTCGACTTCGAGGTTAGACATATCAAGGGTAAGTAAAGTAAGGTAGCATACGCTGTAAGCAGAAGAATCCATGTGTTATTTGAGATAAATATCAGCATGGAAGAAAGTGATCTGGAACAAAGAATAAGAACGGTAGGTATTAACGATGAAAATTACACTAAGTTAATGGTAGAATTACAAAACAGTACCGCAAACTCAGATAAACAAGATCTAAGTATAGACAAGAAGGGACTATTACCATTTAAAAACATACTCTACATACTAGATTCAACAGAATTAAAGTTCATAGTATTGGACAAAGTGCATAAAAAACTGTATTCTGGCCATCCAGGATACCAAAAAATGATAACAACACTTAGAAAACTATTTTACTAGAGTAATATGAAGGGTGAAACAAAAAAATACTTGGCTAGGTGCCAAGATTGTCAACAGGTTAAGGTCGAACACTATCATCTAGCTGGCCTATTACAACCATTGCCAGTACTAGAATGGAAATGGGAGACCATATCGCTAGACTTTATTATAGGTTTGCCTAAAAATCAGAAACAAAATGACTCCATTATGGTTGTAATCGATAAACTCAGTAAGCCTGCACACTTAATTCCTATAAAGACTACTTTTAAACCTATAAACATTGCTGAAATATTTATGAAAGAAATTTTTAGACTACATGGTATTCCTAAATTGGTGATTTTAGATAGAGACGTAAAATTCACATCTGCTTTTTGGAAGGAATTTTTTGTAGGGATAAATACTAATTTGAATTTCAGTACGAGTTATCACCCACATACGGATGGACAAATCGAAAGGACAAACCAAATTGTAGAGGATATGATCCGCATGTAAGTAAGAACAAAACCAAACAAGTGGGATGTAACGACCTCCCTGTCATTTCGTATGACAACAAGTCTCTCATAACAAGTGATTTTTTTTTTTCTATTGTGTCCGTGTGTACAAGGATAATAAAGATATTATAATCTGCTCTGCAACACGATGATGAACATGACACATGCAAATGCGACGACAACATAACGACCTAATACGCACATCAAGCATCTGGAAGCAATGAACAACAATCATCCAACGAAAAATAAGACTGACTACACGCTCGTCCTACCCTGCAATGGTTAGGACCTCCAGGACACATAAGCAACGCTCAAGCCCAAGTTCCCATCGATTTTGACCATTTAAGGTCTTAGGGCTGGCGACTGTTCTGAGGAAGAAGGAGTTGACTACATCTTGCTCGACACAAGCAGACCAAGCCTACTAAGCTAATGACAATAACATAACCCTCAATATTTCAATTAACAAGGTTATCTACATTAAGGAAAATTGCAATACTGAATCATTGTTAACTCTTTAAATTACTCACTACTATTACAGTATTGCTTTGGAAGTGTACTTTTAATCAAATTACAAGACATTGACAATTAATATAGAAAGTAGGGCAATTAACGTGACATTAACATAACCATCAATATCGCAATTAACAAAGTTATCTACATTAAGGCAAATTGCAATAGTGAATCATTATTAACCCATTATATTACTCACTACTATTACAATATTGCTTTGGAAGTGTACTTTTAATCAATTTACAAGACAATGACAATTAATACAACAAGTAAGGCAATTAACATGACATTAACATAACCACCAATGTCGCAATTAACAAAGTTATCTACATCAAGGAAAATTGCAATAGTCAATCATTATTAACCCACTAAATTACTCACTACTATTACAGTATTGTTTTGGAAGTGTACTTTTAATACAAGACAATGACAATTAATACAACAAGTAAGGCAATTAACATGACATTAACATAACCATCAATGTCACAATTAACAAAGTTATCTACATTAAGGAAAAATGCAATAGTGAATCATTGTTAACTCTTTAAATTACTCACTACTATTACAATATTGCTTTGGAAGTGTACCTTTAATCAAATTACAAGACATTGACAATTAATATAGCAAGTAGGACAATTAACATGACATTAACATAACCATCAATATCACAATTAACAAAGTTATCTACATTAAGGCAAATTGCAATAGTGAATCATTATTAACCCATTAAATTACTCACTACCAAGGGGTCTACTAAGAAGGATAATTTATCTAAGGCCATAATCGTTCAATGAGAAACTAAGACCATAACTCTAAAATTGGGTTCACTGCCATATGCACTAAAGAGTTTTACTTCCATAAGTAATAAACGAGAATTACGACGAGTCATAGTAAAAATTCAGAGGTAAGAGTGAAACGCCACAGAATCCCATTCATGTTGTCTAATTATAGGTGAGAAGTTGCGGGTAAGTAATGGTGAATTACCAAGACTGTAGAGCTAGGGGGGAAAATGCACAAAGGTTGCCAAATACATCGGAATTACACAAGGGTGTCAATAGTGGAGACTGTTGTCGAAATTACATGTGGATGTGCCTATACATAAATTAAGAAGAAGAGTGATTATATGAGCAGGCTATAGTTTAGGAAAGAACAAAATTCGATGTCAGTATCATTCAAAAGTTGAAACTAAGGGTCAACCGCACAACAAATCACAGTTGCCTAGGGCGCGACTATCACACAGTCACACGCCACCCACAAATAGTCATGATCGCGGCCCTAACACAGTCAGAGTGTAGCTATCAGATATCTGCCAACTAGTAATTAAGGGAATTTTTTTTGGAGAGATCCATTGCCCCAATAAAACACGGAGGCAGGTGTCACTGTAGTTCATTCACGGAGGTAAGTATTATATCAAACCGTGTTTATAAAAGAGGACATAATAATAAGAAGACCACTACACAGATTCGATTTGCAGAGGACTGATTATACATCTATTAATAAACGTTATTGGGTAGAGGATTGACTGTATAGATGATATATAATGTGAATGGAACAGGAATGACTGTACAGTTGATACATAACCTGATTTGGCAGAGGTATGATTGCACGGTGGATACATAGATGTGAATTGGTAGAGAATGACTGTATAGTTGCTACTTAAACGCGATTTGGTAAAGGTATGACTGCATGGTTGATACATGGATGCGAAATGGAAGAGAATGGTATAGTCAACAAATTATTACAGTTCACAGAGGAAAGGGTGTAAACAACAATCACATAGATTAGATTTTATATAGTTCGCTGATGTGAAGGTCATAATTTAACCAATTCAAGAGGCAGCATCATTCTAGCGATGAGCCCAAGAGAAAAATTCGCGCCAAAAACGTCTTCTAGAAAAGTCAAGAAATCGCAGACATAACTTCTAGCAATAAATTGTTTCATTAAAAATATAGCAGACGTCAACTTCCAGCCCTAAAATGTTTTCATTATAAAATCACACACAAAACCTCCAGTAATAAAACAATTTCAATAAAAAAAATTGCAAACAAAACTTCAATAAATCTGTCTCTAGACAGAACACAAATGGTAAAATGTATATATGAGATTAAATTGTTTTTCCAGCCATAATACCCATCCAACACAGACAACAGTGAGAGCGCAAGGACCCAAAGTAAAAGGGTCATGGGATGGCTACATGGATAACCAACACTACACAAGAATTACATACACAGAGACACTTTTGGCTAGAAGGTGCAAACACCAATTGACCAAGGACAATAATAGATGTAGACAGCTCAAAGGTTTGCCTTCGCTTCACCATCCTTGCATAGAAAAGCAGGGCGTCGAGATCCATAGCTCTTTTAACGCTAAGGCAACGACCGTAAGTCATGCTCCTGGAAAACTGTTGAGGCGAGGACTGGTGAGCTAGGGACATAGGATAAACAACCTCAAGTTCACAATCATCACACAGGGTGGTCATGACATGCGAGAAGACGAAGGTCATGGGAAATCAATCAACCAATCAATCAGCTAGGCTATAAAAATTTAGTCATGAAACTACACAACCAGTTTACCTACCCAATAAACATGTAGATCAAATCATAAATCCTACAACAATCTACCATTCAAATGAAGAAACATACTGTTGCCTGTCGCCTACTCTGAGTTTCGTCCGCGTGCTCCGTGCAACTCCCACTCGCCAACCGTCGAGACTTCACCGGTACCTCCCAGCCACTACTAGGGGTACTGTTCTTCCCCCTTAGCCCCCCGAGCCACAAAGGGGCCACACACACTATCCAGAGGTCTCGTCTAACTCCTAGCTCGCCTTGCAAGGCCGAGCTACCACTCCTCTCCGAGATGGGTATCCCAACTCCCACAAGTAAATCAATCAAGTCAATATTTCTGCAGCGTAACATTACACCAACAAAAGATGATGATCCTTCATCCTTCTCCTTCCTTTATTTTATATAGTTTTGAACTTCCTTTCTTTCCTAAAATCTCATTTAATTAAAGTTTTAAAAATAAATTCCTAAAATTTCCTCTCTATACAAGTGTCCCCCATCCCCTACATTCCTCCATAATTTAATTTTTTTAATTAAGTAATTATCTTTATTTCCCTCACCCACCTAGAGTTACTCCTAGAATCACTCCTAGGTCTCCCTAAATTCCCTTATAGGTTTTAAAGGCTTTCCCTATTATAAAACTGTTAATTCAGTTTAAAATTAGAAAGCTCTTAAATGTAGAATCTTTACTAAGTTGGCTTCCCATTTTTCCCCTTAAGTTCCCCTTTTTCCTTTTTATGTTACCTCTTTTCCATAGTTTCCTATTTTTATTTTTATTTTTCCTCTTTCCCCTTTTACTTAGAACTCAAAAAGGCAGGTGTGGAATTTAACCCCTTTTCCCTTTTATCATTAATTTAGTATATTTTTAAATTATCGAAAGATAAAATAATTAATTCCCTCTTTACATTTTATATCCACAGATTTTATTTCTTATGAATAATTTAATTTCTTACTCCCTTCATGTTACAAAATTTTATGAAGATCATCATTATTATTTAAGTGGTTTTTATTTTAAATTTTATTATTTTATTTTATTTTATCTATTTATATTTTTTAGTAGACAAAAATTTTCCCCTAGCGAAATTTTAGACTTAGAACTTAAATTTTGTACTGGGCGACATTTAATTAGGGAAATTGTTTTAAAAATTACTTAACATGTTATTTGTCTTAGGGCCTTCTAGGTTCATCCCTCTATCATCAACAATGTGACGTGCCCTTCAGGACGCATTGGGTGCTCCAAGGGTGCCACTCGCTTCATTTGTTCCTTTGCGCGACGTTCCCTTTAGGACGCACTACGTGCTCCAAGGGCGCCACTCGCCTCATCTGTTCCTTTGTGGGACGTGCCCTTCAGGACACACTACGTGCTCCAAGGGTGCCACTGGCCTCTTGATTGACTTTGTAGACATCAATAACCCCTGGAGTCAATACTCCACTAGGTGAACTTGTGGGAGACTAAGGGATTCTAAGGAATAAGGCCCTCACCTTATTGTGTGCCCCTTAGAATCATCGTGAGCGACTATCACAGTTTGTCTTCATGGCATCGTGGGTCGTCTCGAACTAGGTAATCGTTAACCTACAGTTTGAGCCATGGTAGGAGTGCTAGTAGGTTGTGGCAGGGCTGATGTCCACACCTCTCCCTCAACATCTCTGGTAGTTGTGTGTGACCCCTTTACTCCATATGTGAGTCTGGTCAGCAAGCTATCATCAACCCGCATCATCAACAAATCATGTTAGAACATATCCATATCATATCACCCAGTTAGATGCATTAATATCATAGTAAAACAATAAAACCCCAATGGCACACTCCTTGACTCGATCCGGAGTCCAAGGTGTTCCATCGATGCCTCTACATCCTCAAGGTCCAAAACCCTTCACAATCAGTAAAATTGAGTCAATAATACATGTCTATGCCAATGTAGTAAAACAACATGTCATCAACCCATAACTCATCATAATCAAAATAAAAAGTTTTAATAGCATAAAATCCAAATCACTTGAGATCAAGTGTCCTCAAAGAATAAGTTCACTCAGCGCGCTAGAGAAAAATGTTACATACACCCCCTCTTTCTCTAAACTTCGTCCCAAATTTTCACAGTATAATGCCGAAATAAAGTATATCACAGTACCATATGTCTATCTATCAAACAAAAATGGAAATTGTTGGCGCATATCATATGTATCCTCCCAGGTCGCCGAGTGAAGAATATAATTGTCCCACTGGACCTTGACCTCATCTACCATTCGACTTCGTAGTTGTCGAACGCGATGATCCAAGATACGGACCGATTCAGCCATGAGTGCCCCCTCGTCTGATACCTGCAAGGAACTCATGTCAATAACATGTGTAGGATCACTAATATAATGTCTCAAAAAAGATACATGAAAAACGTCGTGCATACACCTCAAGGAATCAGGCAAGGCTAGTTGATAGGCCATAAGCCCCTTTCTCTCCACAATCTTGAAAGGTCCCACGAACCTAGGAGAGAGTTTAGCTCCATTCCCAAACTTGATCGAACTCTTATGTGGTTTAAACCACAAGAAGACTCAATCGCGGACCTCGTAACTATGGTCGACATGGTGCGCATCGACATAACTCTTTTGTCAATCCTGCACTTCTTTAATCCTTTGTCTTATTGTTTTCATTCGCTATTCCATTCTTGGATCGCTTTTGGTCCCTCTAGGACTCCATCCTCAAGATGATCCCAACTCAAGGGTGTCCGACACGGTCGCCCGTAAAGAAACTCAAAAGGCGCCATCTTATTGGTTCTTTGGTAACTGTTGTTGTAAACGAACTCCACTAGTGGCAAGAATTATTCCCAGTGCTTTTGTTGGTCCATCACGTACATGCGCAACATGTCCTCCAAGGTCTGGTTTGTTCGTTCGGTCTTCCTGTTAGTCTCTGGGTGATACATAGTACTAATGTTAAGTTGGGTTCCCAAGGCCTCTTGGAAACTCATCCAAAATCGTTCAGTAAACACCGATCCTCGATCAGATATAATCCTCTTAGGCATGCGATGCAGCCTTACAATCTCATTGATGAAAAATCTAGCTATGTCAGGTGCCTGATATGTCATATGCATAGGAATAAAGTGAGCACTCTTTGTCAGAGTGTCTACTACTACGAAAATCGAGTCATGTCTCCTTGCTGTCAGTGGCAATCCAACAATAAAATCCATCGAAATAACTTTCCATTTTGATTCCGGAATAGCATGTGGTTGTAGTAATCCTGCTAGGAGTCTATGTTCATCTTTTACCTGCTAACATTCTAGACATCTGGCCAGATAGTTGACTATGTCTGCCTTCATCCCCTTCTAGAAGAATAAAGGTTTAAGGTCTGCCCTCATCTTTGTGACTCCCAGGTGAGCCATGCAAACTTCTCTATGAGCCTCGTTCAGGATCAACATCCTCAACTCATCATTTGGTGTTATGTAAATCTGACCTTTAAATATCAATAAACCATCGCTATCAAATGAAAATCCCTCAAATCATGGTACCATCATTGTGTTTTTTTTGATAAAACCCTCGACCTTTTTGTACTAGTCATCGTCACGCTATAAAGTTAGAATCTTTTCACGTAGATTCGTCTGAAGAGGAAACACAGAAAATATGCATGGTCTCTGACTCAATGCATTCATCACTTAGTTCATTGTTCCCCTTATGTAAGTAATCTCGAAGTCATACTCGCTAAGCATTTCCGACCAACGTCATTGTCGCGCGATCAGGTCACTTTGTGTAAATATTTGTTGTAGTCCACAATGTTCATTCTTTAGTTCAAATTTGCCTCCAACAAGGTAGTGTCTCCAAGCATTCAAGGCATATACGATGGCTAATAACTGAAAATCGTGCGTCGCGTAGTTCTCCTCATGCCTTCTCAGTTTCCTCAAATGTAAGAAATCACTTGTTTGTCTTGCATCAAGACCCTGCCTAAGCCCTCCTTGGATGCGTCAGTGCATGCCAAGAATTCCGTGTCCATGTCAAGGACCTTTAGTATCGGTGTTGATGTCAACAACTTCTTGATCCTCCGAAAAGCTTCCGCTCATTTCTCGGTCCCAACAAACTTCTTGTTCTTCTTTTGCAACTCCATGATCATATTTTCTATCTTTGAAACTCCCTCGACAAACCATCGATAGTATCTTGATAAAACCATGAAGCTACGCACTTCCAAGACATTCGGCGGTGCAGGCCATTCCATAATAGCCTCGACCTTGGCTGGATCCCTGGCGATGCCTTTGTCGGAGATGACATGCCCTAATTAGTGAATCTTCAATTGATAAAATGAACATTTGGACAACTTCCCATACAATTTGTGCTCTCGCAAACACTGTAGTAACAAGAACAAGTGCTCGTAATGATCCTCCATCGTCCGAGAGTAAATCAAAATATCATCAATTAACACTTCGACGAACTTGTCCAAGTACTCGCAAAACACCCCCTTCATCAAACTCATAAATACCCCTGGGGAATTTGTTAGTCCAAACAGTAAAACAATAAACTCGTAATGTCCAAACCTTGTCTTAAAGGTGGTCTTAAGAACGTCATCCTCCTTGATCCGTAACTGGTGATACCCTGATCACAAATCGATCTTGGAGAATATCATCGCACCCTTCATTTGATCGAACAAATCATCAATTCTTGGCAGGGGATATTGATTCTTGATCGTGGCCTTGTTCAGTTGATGACAATCAATGCAAAGCCTCCACGATCCGTCCTTCTTTCATATGAAAATAATAGGCGCACCCAAGGGTGACACACTAGGATGTATCAGTCCTAGGTCCAGCAACTCCTTCAGTTGTATTTTCAACTCTTGTAACTCTTGGGTCGACATATGATAAGGCATTCTTTCTATTTGTTTAGTCCCTGGTTTTAGGTCTATGGTAAACTCCAACTCCCTCTCCGGTGGCATCCAAGGTAACTCCTCTGGAAATACGTCCGTAAACTCTCTCACCACTAGAAGGTGTTCTAGACCTTCCCCTACTCCCTTCTCATTTAACACAAGGATCACATAAAGCTTGTACGCCTTGCGCATGCTCTTCTGAAGTTGCAAGGAAGAGATGAACCTAAGGGAAACTCCTTGGTTCTGGCCTACAATCACACGTCTCTGTCCCTCGTCATTGACCAAGCTCAACCATTTCATCTTACAGTTGAGTATCGCCTCTTGCGATTCCAACCAGTCCATACCAATCATGACATCATAACATCCTAAGATCGTGACATACAGGTTGGCCCTGGTGACAAACTCTCCCAAGTTAAGGATACATCCCATAACCGTTCCTCCAACCTTTTGTTTGGCTCTCGAAGCCATCTCTATGAAGCTAAACTCATCCTATTCGACTTCCTTTACCTTAATCCTTTTTAGCACTGCACCAAAAATGAAGCTCTCGGTAGCACTGGGATCTATCAAAATACTAAGGGTCTGGTCAACCACGATACCTGTCGTCTCAAGAACAGTCGACTGGTGCTCTACCTTGCAGTTATTCACCGCTGCATGAATCCAATAGGCCTTGCCCATATCTCCAATGGTAGTGGGTCCGGTTGCTCCAGATGCTCTGGTCCTCTCCACAGGGCAGTCGCACTGGTAGTTTGGCTACCCACATGTCTAGCATCCCTTCTTTTGCCCAGTATTCCTAGTACTCGAAGTAGAAGATCAAGGCCCGCTGGCTTGGAACCCTAGTCTGTTATGCTAAATAGGCCTAAACAGCTGTTGCTGCAGGCGACGTTGTTGCTGATATTGTGGTCCCTGATAAGGTGTCTGCTGCTGAGGTGTCGGTCTCCAAGGTGTAGCGAAAGTGGATCCCCTCTGTAAGCCACGATATCCCGACGTAATTCTGGCTGGTATCTGATGTTGTTGTGCTCTAGATGAAACTTGCCCTGCTGGTCTCACCAGAGTCCTGGTCTGACCCCCCGCTGACAAGCTCCTACTCTGCTATGAGGGCCTTCTGGACAGCGTCATGCAAGGTTTGAGGCATCAAAATCCTAAACTTTGCAAGTAGGCTTCCATTAAGGCCAAACACGAACCTGTTGACCTTAAGTTTCTCAGTGTTAAGGTGCGGATCATACCGAAGTAGCTCCATAAAACGAGCCTCGTAATCAGGCACCATACAACCTCCCTATCGTAAGGTGTTAAACTCATTGAGATGACGCTCAATGAATTCCTCTGAAATATACCTCTCTCAGAACCATTCCTTGAACAATTCCCATGACACGTCTTCGATGACCATATTCAACTGCGGTAGGAGCATATTCTACCATAGAAGAGCGCTCCCTTTTAGTTGAAAGACCACCATACAAACCTTCATGTTGGAGGTATAATCTCGAAGTGCGAAGCACATCGCAATGTTATCCAACTATGCCTCGGCGGCTGTGTCGTCTGGGGCACCAAAGAACTCAGGAAATTTGACCTTCTCGAGTTCACGGTGAATGCTACCAGTACCGACCGGAGCGTGCGGTGGAACCTCATTGGGTGCTAGCGCCCTAGCCTCATCTCTATCCAAACGGTTGATCAGTGCCTCAGACATGCACTGAGAAGATCTCATCATTACGACTACATCACCAACTACTATCTGCTCCTGTCCGAGAACATACTTGTCTCCCTAGGGGTTAGACCCCTCGGACATGGATGCTACTGAAGGCGTTGCACCTCCTCCCCTAGCACCCCGTTGTCTACCTCTACGGTGTCCTCTAACCATGATTACCTGCACACACACAACTCAATTCGATTAGCAACAATATAAGCAAACCATATCAATGGAAGTCGTAGTGATCCCAAGTCATGGGTTGAACTTGGTTGTGATACCATATGTAACGACCTCCCTTCCGTTTCGTATGACAACAAGCCTCTCATAACAAGTGAAAAATGTTTTTTTTTTCTTTTGTGTGCGTGTGTATAAGGGTAATAAAGACATTATACTCTACGTCACAACACAAAAATGAACATGATGCATGCAACTACGATGACAACATAACGACCTAAGACGCACATCAAGCATATGGAAGCAAAGAACAAGAATCATCCGACGACAAATAAGACTGACTACCCGCCCATCCTACCCTGCAATGGTTAGGACCTCCAGGACACATAAGCAATGCTCAAGCCTAGGTTCCCATCAATTTTTACCATTTAAGGTCTCAGGGATGGCGACTGTTCTGAGGAACAAGGAGGTGACTACATCTCGCCTGACACAAGCAATCCAAGCCTACTAAGCTAATGACAATAACATAACCCTCAATATCGCAATTAACAAGGGTATCTACATTAAGGCAAAAATGCTATAGTGAATCATTATTAACTCTTTAAATTACTCACCACTATTACAGTATTGCTTTGGAAGTGTACTTTTAATCAAATTACAAGACATTGACAATTAATATAGAAAGTAGGGCAATTACCGTGACATTAACATAACCATCAATATCACAATTAACAAAGTTATCTACATTAAGGCAAATTGCAATAGTGAATCATTATTAACCCATTAAATTACTCACTACTATTACAGTATTGCTTTGGAAGTGTACTTTTAATCAATTTACAAGACAATGACAATTAATACAACAAGTAAGGAAATTAACATGACATTAACGTAACCATCAATGTCACAATTAACAAAGTTATCTACATTAAGGCAAATTGCAATAGTGAATCATTATTAACCCACTAAATTACTCACTACTATTACAGTATTGCTTTGGAAGTGTACTTTTAAACAATTTACAAGACAATGATAATTAATACAGCAAGTAAGGCAATTAACTTGACATTAACATAACCATCAATGTCGCAATTAACAAAGTTATCTACATTAAGGAAAAATGCAATAGTGAATCATTATTAACTCTTTAAATTACTCACTACTATTACAGTATTGCTTTGGAAGTGTACTTTTAATCAAATTACAAGACATTGACAATTAATATAGCAAGTAGGGCAATTAACATGACATTAACATAACCATCAATATCGCAATTAACAAAGTTATCTACATTAAGGAAAATTGCAATAGTGAATCATTATTAACCCATTAAATTGCTCAATACCAAGGTGTCTACTATGAAGGGTAATTTATCTAAGGCCATAATCATTCAATGAGCAACTAAGACCATAAATCTAAAATTGGGTTCACTGCCATATGCACTAAAGAGTTTTGCTGCTTTAAGTAATAAATGAGAATTACGACGAGTTATAGTAAAAATTCATAGGTAGGAGTGAAACGCCACAGAATCCCATTCATGCTGTCTAATTATAGGTTAGAAGTTGTGGGTAAGTAATGGTGAATTACCAAGACTGTAGAGTTGTGGGGGAAAATGCACAAAGGCTTCCAAATACATCGAAATTACACAAGGGTGTCAACAGTGGAGACTGTTGTCGAAATTACATGTGGCTGTGCCTATACATAAATTAAGAAGCAGAGTGATTATATGACCAGGCTGTAGTTTAAGAAATAAAAAAAATCGATACCAGTATCATTCAAAATCTTCCATCATTTTGTTAGATTGCTTCCAGCAAACAATCCATTCTAACCGTTGAAACTAAGGGTCAACAACACAAGAAATATCAGTCGCCTAGGGTGTGACTATCACATAGTCACACACCACCCAGGAACAATCATGATTGTGGCCCTAACATAGTTAGAGTGCAGTTGTCAGATCGATGCCAACGAGTAATTAAGGAAAAAAAAATTGTAGAGATCTGTGGCCCCAAGAAAACACTGAGGCATGTGTCACTGTAGTGCATTCGCAGAGGTAAGTATTATATCATACCGTGTTTATAAAAGCGGAGGTAATAATAAGACGACCACTACACAATTTCAATTTGTAGAGGACTGATTATACATCTGTTAATAAACACGATTGGGTAGAGGATTGAATTTATAGTTGATATATAATGTTAATGGAAGAGGAATGACTGTACAATTGATACATAACGTGATTTGACAGAGGTATGACTCCACGGTGGATGCATATATGCGAATTGCAGAGAATGATTGTACAGTTGCTACTTAAACACGATTTGGTAGAGGTATGACTGCATGGTTGATACATGGATGCTAAATGGCAGAGAGTGGTATAGTCAACAAATTATTACAGTTTGCAGGGGAGAGGGTGTAAACAGTAATCACATAGAGTCGATTTTATACAGTTTGTTGATGTGAAGGTCATAATTTAACCAATTCAAGAGGCAACATCATTCCAGCGATGAGCCCAAGGGAAAAATTCGCCCAGAAAAGTCAAGAAATCACAGACATAACTTCCAGCAATAAATTGTTTCATTAAAAATATAGCAAACTTCAACTTCCAGCCCTAAAACATTTTCATTATAAAACAATTTCAATAAAAAAAATTGCAGACAAAACTTCAATAAATCTGTCCCTAGCCAGAACACAAATTGTAAAATGCAAGCACGAGATTAAATTGTTTTTCCAGCCATAATACCCATCCAATGCATACAACAGTGAGAGCACAAGGACCCAAAGTAAAAGGGTTATGGGATGGCTATAGGGATAACTAACACTACGCAATAATTCCATACACAGAGACACTTTTGGATAGAAGGTGCAAACAATAATTGACCCAGGACAATAATAGATGTAGACAGCTGAAAGGTTCACCTTCGCTTCACCATCCTCGCACAGAAAAGAAAGGTGTTGAGATCCATAGGTATTTTAATGCTAAGACGATGACCATAGATCAGGCTCCTGACCGACTGCTCAGGCGAGGACTAGTGAGCTAGGGATGAAGGATAAACAACCTCAAGTTCACAATCATCACATAGGGCAGTCACGACATGCGGGAAGATGAAGGTAATGGGAAATAAATCAACCAATCAATCAACTAGGCTATAAAAATTTAGCCATGAAACTAGACAACCACTTTACCTACCCAATAAACATGCATACCAGATCATAAATCCTACAACCATCTACCATTCAAACGAAGAAACATATTTTTGCCTATCCCATACTCTGAGTTTTGTCCGCGTGCTCCGTGCAAATCCTTCTCTTCGATCGTCGAGACTTCACCGGTACCTCCCAATCAATGCTAGGGTTACTCTTCTTTCCCTTTAGCCCCCCGAGCCAAAAAGTGGCCACACACACTATCCAGAGGTCTCGTCTAGCTCCCAGCTCGCCTCGCAAGGCCGAGCTACCACTCCTCTCGGAGCTGGGTATCCCAACTCCCATAATTAAATCAGTCAAGTCGATATTTCTATAGTGTAACGTTACCCCAAAAGAAGATGATTATCCTTCATCCTTCTCCTTCCTTTATTTTATAGAGTTTTGAACTTCCTTTCTTTCCTAAAATCTCATTTAATTAAAGTTTTAAAAATAAATTCTTAAAATTTCCTCTCTGTACAAGTGTCCCCCTTCCCCTACATTCCTCCATAATTTAATTTTTTTAATTATGTAATTATCTTTATTTCCCTCACCCACCTAGAGTTACTCCTAGAAAAACTCCCAGGTTTCCCTAAATTCTCTTACAGGTTTTAAAGGCTTTCCCTATTATGAAATTGTTAATTCAGTTTAAAATTAGAAAGCTCTTAAATGTAGATTCTTTACTAAGTTGACTTCCTTCTTTTTCCCTTAAGTTCCCCTTTTTCCTTTTTATGTTACCTCTTTTCCCTAGTTTCCTATTTTTTTTATTTTTCCTCTTTCCCCTTTTAGTTAAAACACAAAAAGACAAGTGTGGAATTTAACCCCTTTTCCCTTTTATCATTAATTTAGTATCTTTTAAAATTATCAAAAGATAAAATAATTAATTCCCTCTTTGCATTTTATATCCACAGATTTTATTTCTTATGAATAATTTAATTTCTTACTCCCTTCATGTTACAAAATTTTATGAAGACCATCATTATTATTTAAGTGGTTTTTATTTTAAATTTTATTATTTTATTTTATTTTGTTTTATCTATTTATTATTTTTATTTTTTTTGGTAGACAAAATTTCACTCCTAGCAAAATTTTAGACTTAGAACTTAGATTTTGTACTGAGCAAAATTTAATTAGGGAAATGGTTTTAAAAGTTACTTAACAAGTTATTTGTCTTAGGGCCTTCTAGGTTCATCCCTCTATCATCAACAATGCGACGTGCCCTTCAGGATGCACTAGGTGCTCCAAGGGTGCCACTCGCCTCATCTGTTACTTTGTGTGACGTGCCCTTCAGGACGCACTACGTGCTCCAAGGGTGCCACTCGCCTCATATGTTCCTTTGAGCGACGTGCCTGTTAGGACGCACTACGTGCTCCAAGGGTGCCACTCGCCTCTTGACTGACTTGGTAGACATCAATAACCCCTGGAGTCAATACTCCACCAGGTGAACTTGTGGGAGACTAAGGGCTTCTAAGGAATAAGGCCCCCGCCTTATTGCGCACCCTTTAGAATCATCATAAGTGGCTGTCATAGTCTGTCCTCAAGACATCGTGGGTCCTCTTGAACTAGGTAATCGTTAACCTACAGTTCGAGCCACAGCGGTAGTGCTAGTAAGCTATGGCAGGGCTATTGTCCAAACCTCTCCCTCAACATCTCTAGTAGTCGTGTGTGACCCCTTTACTCCACATGTGAGTCTGGTCGACAAGCTATCGTCAGCTTGCATCATCAACAAATCAGGTGAGAACATATCCATATCATATCACCCAGTCAGATGCACTAATATCACAGTAAAAAAATCAAACCCCAATGGCACACTCCCTGACTCGATCCAGAGTCCAAGGGGTTCCATCGATGCCTCTACATCCTCAAGTTCCAAAACCCTGCACACTCAGTAAAATCGAGTCAATAGCACCCGTCTATGTCAATGTAGTAACACAACATGTCATCAACCCATAACTCATCATAATCAAAATCAAAAGTTTTAATAGCATAAAATTCGGATCACTAGCGAGCAAGTGTCCTCAAAGAATAAGTTCACTTAGTGCGCCAGAGCGAGATGTTACATACACCCCCTCTTTCTCTAAACTTCGTCCAGAAGTTTCATAGTATAATGTCACGCATTCAGGTCACTTTGTGTAAATATGTGTTGTAGTCCACAATGGTTAGTCTTTAGTTCAAATTTTCATCCAACAAGGTAGTGTCTCCAAATTTTCAAGCCATATACGATGGCTAATAACTCCAAATCGTTTGTTGCGTAGTTCTCCTCGTGCCTTCTCAGTTAACTCGAAATGTAAGAAATAATTCGTTTGTCTTGCATCAAGACCCCGCCTAAGCCCTCCTTGGATGAGTTAGTGCATACCAAGAAGTCCGTGTCCATGTTAGGGACCTTTAGTATCTGTGTTGATGTCAACAACTCCTTGAGCCTCCAAAAAGGTTCTATGCATTTCTTGGCCCCAACAAACTTCTTGTTCTTCTTTTGCAACTCTTTGATCGGATTTTCTATGTTCAAAAATCCCTCGACGAACCATCGAT
Organism: Picea sitchensis; assembly: GCA_010110895.2. Classification (NCBI taxonomy): domain Eukaryota; kingdom Viridiplantae; phylum Streptophyta; class Pinopsida; order Pinales; family Pinaceae; genus Picea; species Picea sitchensis. Next base: position 58,446 of record SNQJ01S0012341.1, on the reverse strand, counting down.
AGTATCCTGCTAAACCCATGAAGCTACGCACTTCCGGGACATTCGTCGACGCAGTCCATTCCATAATAGTCTCAACCTTGGCTGGATCCACAAAGATGCCTTTGTCGGAGATGACATTTCCTATGTAGTGAATCTTCGATTGATAAAATTAGCATTTGGACAACTTCCCATACAATTTGTGCTCTCACAAACACTGTAGTACCAAGCACAAGTTCTCGTCATGCTCCTCCATCATTCGAGAGTAAATAAAAATATCATCAATGAACACTTGGATGAACTTGTCCAAGTACTTGCAGAACACCCTGTTCATCAAACTCATAAATACCCCTAGGGCGTTTGTCAGTCCAAACAGTAAAACAATAAACTTGTAATGTCCAAACCTCATCTTAAAGGCGGTCTTAGGAACATCATCCTCCTTGATCCGTAACTGGTGATACCCTGATCGCAAATCGATCTTGGAGAACACCATCACACCCTTCATTTGATCAAACAGATCATCAATTCTTGGCAAGGGATACTAATTCTTGATTGCGGCCTTGTTCAGTTGATGGTAGTCAATGCAAATCCTCCACGATTTGTGCTTCTTTTGTATGAAAATAACAAGTGCACCCTATGGTGACACACTAGGACGTATCAGTCCTAGGTCCAACAACTCCTTCAGTTTCATTTTCAACTCTTGTAACTCCAAGGTCGACATCTGATAAGGTGTTATTGCTATTGGTTCAGTCCCCTGTTTTAGGTCTATGGTAAACTCCAACTCCCTCTTCGGCGACATCCCAGGTAACTCCTCTGGAAATACGTTCACAAACTCTCTCACCACCGGAAGGTGTTCTATACCTTCCGCTACTTCCTTCTCGTTTAACGCAAGGATCGCATAAAGATTGCACGCCTTGTGCATGCTCTTCCGAAGTTGCAAGGAAGAGATGAACCGTAGGGAAACTCCTTGGTTTCAGTCTACAATCACACGTCTTTGTCCCTCGTCATCGACCAAGCTCAACCATTTCATCTTACAGTTGAGTATCGCCTCATGCAATTCCAACCAGTCCATACTAATCATGACGTCATAAGATCCTAATATTGTGACATACAAGTTGGCCTTGGTGACAAACTCTCCCATGTTAAGGATAGATACCGTAACCTTTCCTCCAACCTTTTTTTGGGCTCCCGAAACCATCTCTACAAAGCTAAACTCATCCTGTTCGACTGCCTTCACCTTAATCCTTTTTAGCGCTACACCAGAAATGAAGCTCTCGGTAGCACCGGGATCTATCAAAATACTAAGGGTCTGGTCAACGACAATACCTTTCGTCTCGAGCACAGTCGACTGGTGCTTTTCCAGGCGGTTATTCATGATTGCATGAATCCGATGGGCCTTGCACATATTTCCCACGGTAGTGGGTCCGGCTGATCCAGATGCTCTGGTCCTCTCCACAGGTTAGTCATGGTGGTAGTGTGGCTCCCCACATGTCCAACATCCCTTCTTCAGCCTAGTAGTCCTGGTACTTGAAGTAGAAGATGACGGCTGATTGACCTGGAACTCTGGTCTGTTCTACTAAACAAGCCTAAACTGCTACTGCTGGGGGTGACGCTGGTGTTGATGTTGTGGTCCCCGATAAGGTGCCCATTGTTGAGGCATCGGTTGCCGAGGTGTAGTGAAAGTGCTTCCCCTCTAGAAGCCATGATATCCCAGCATAAGTCTGGCTGGTGTCTGATGCTGCTGTGCTCCAGTTGAAACCTGCCCTGTTGGTCTCATCGAAGTCCTGGTCTGACCCCCTGCTGACAAGATCCTCCTCTTCTATGAGGGCCTTCTGGACGACGTCATGCAAGGTTTGAGGCATCAAAATCCTAACCTTTGCATGTAGGCTACCGTTAAGGCCGAACACAAACCTGTTGACCTTACGTTTCTCAGTGTTAAGGTGTGGAGCATACTAGAGCAACTCCATAAAACGAGCCTCGTACTCGGGCACCGTATGACCTTCCTGCTGTAAGGCATTGAACTCATTGAGATGACGCTCAATGAATTCCTTTTAAATATACCACTCTCGGAACCATTCCTCGAACAGTTCCCATGACATGTCTTCGACGACCATGTTCAGTTGTGGTAGGAGAGTCTTCCACCATAGAAGAGCACTCCCCTTTAGTTGAAAGACTGCCATGCAGACCTTCATGTTGGAAGTATAATCGCGAAGTGCAAAGCACGTCGTCATGTTATCTAACCATGCCTCGGTGGCTGTTCCATCCGGGGCACCACAGAACTCGAGAAATTTGACCTTCTCGAGTCCACTGTGAATGCTACCAGTACTAACCAGAGCGCAATGGAACCTCAGTGGGTGTTGGCGCCCTGGCCTCATCTCTATCCAAATGGCTAATCAGTGCCTCAAACATGCACTGAAAAGATCTCATCATTCCAACTACATCACCAACTACTATCTTCTCATGTCCAAGAACCTACTCGTCTCCCTGGGGGTTAGACCCCTTAGGTGTGGATGCTACTGGAGGTGTCGCGCTTCCTCCCCTAGCACCTCGTCGTCTGCCTCTGCGGCGTCCTCTAACCATGAATACCTACATGCACACAAGTCAACTCGATTAGCAACAATATAATCAAACCATATCAACGGAATCCGTAGCGATCCAAAGTTGCGGGTTGAACTTGGATCTGATATCCTATGTAATGACCTCCCTGCCATTTTGTACGACAACAAGCATCTCATAACAAGTGCAATTTTTATTTTTTTTTCTTTTGTGTGCATGTGTACAAGCGTAATAAGGACATTATACTATGCATCGCAACACAACTATGAACATGATGCGTGCAACTGTGATGACAACATAATGACCTAAGACGCACATCAAGCATCCGAAAGAAATTAACAACAATCATCCGACAAAAAATAAGACTGACTCCCTGCCCGTCCTACCCTGCAATGGTTAGGACCTCCAGGACAGATAAGCAATGATCAAGCCCAGGTTCCCATCGATCTTGACCATTTAAGGTCTCAGGGCTGGAGACTATTCTGAGGAACAAGGAGGTGACTACATCCCGCCTGACACAAGTAGGCCAAGCCTACTAAGCTAATGACAATAACATAACCCTCAATATCGCAATTAAGAAGGTTATCTACATTAAGGAAAATTGCAATAGTAAATCATTATTAACTCTTTAAATTACTCACTACTATTACAGAATTGCTTTGGAAGTGTACTTTTAATCAAATTACAAGACATTGACAATTAATATAGCAAGTAGGGGAATTAACGTGACATTAACATAACCATCAATATCACAATTAACAAAGTTATCTACATTAACGCAAATTGCAATAGTGAATCATTATTAACCCGTTAAATTACTCACTACTATTACAGTATAGCTTTGGAAGTGTACTTTTAATCAATTTACAAGACAATGATAATTCATACAGCAAGTAAGTAAATTAACATGACATTAACATAACCATCAATGTTGCAATTAACAAAGTTATCTACATTAAGGCAAATTGCAATAGTGAATCATTATTAACCCATTAAATTACTCACTACTATTACAGTATTGCTTTGCAAGTGTACTTTTAATCAATTTACAAGACAATGACAATTAATATAGCAAGTAAGGTAATTAACATGAGATTAACATTGTAACAAGAGGTCAACTTAGTAAAGAATATGCATTCAAGAACCTTCCAATTTTGAACTGACTTAGCATTTTCATTTTAGGGAACGTATTTAGACTTATGAGGGAATCTAGGGACACCTAGGAGTAAATTTAGGAGTATTTGTAGGTGGGTGAGGGAAGTGAGACTTTTATTAATTTAAAGAAAATAATTATTGGAGGAAAGTGGGGGATGGACGACACTTGTACAAAGGAGAATTATTAGAAGATTTGTATTTAAAACTTAAATTAAATGAGATTTAGTGAAAGTTGGGAAGTTCTAAAACTCTATAAAAGAGAGGAAGGAGGAGGAGGTAAGGGATCGGTTGTTAGCGTAACGTTACGCTACCATAATTGTGACTTGACTGATTACTTGTGGGGATTTGGGATTTCCCAGCTCGGATAGGAGTGGTAGCTCGGCCTTGCGAGGTGAGTTGGGAGCTAGATGTACCATATGGATATTGTCTGGCCCCTTTGCGGCTTGGGGGTCTAAGGGGGAAGCAGAGTACCCCTAGTGTTGGATGGGAGGTACCGGTGTAGTGTCGACGGTCGATGAGCAGGATTTGCATGGAGCGCACGGACGTCACCCGAAGCAGGCAATCAGGCAGCGGTATGTTTTTCATTTTGCATGATAAAAGGTATTATGACCTTGGCCCTCTCTTATTGTTATCAACATTTTTATCTTGGCTTGTGAGATGAAAACTACTTGGCTTAACTTTGCATGGGTTCACGTCGGATTGATTGGTTTTCCTTTCTGTTCTTCAGCGATTGTAATTGTGATTACGGTTATAAAAATACTTCTTCTTACTCTGTTGTTGCATGTCGGTAATTGATAAAAGAGATTTTATGACTTGGCGTTGCCAACCATCTTTGTTCTGTGTGATCTACAGCTGTGCCTTACATTTGCTTGGTCTGCATTTTTATGTTTGCATTTCCATGCATTTCCATGGAGGAATCCCACTCGATTCAACACCCATCTCTACACCCTTCTGGGTTTGAATTGCTCTGCGGATTTGTGGAGGTTACCCATGTGATTTTTGACCACATAATATTTGTGATTTTGGTGTTACATATATCTTTATTTGTGTTGTGTTTCCCAGCGATTTGGGAGAAGATAGCCACGCTAATATTGACCACATAATCTCAGCGATTTGGGAGAAGATAGCCACGCTAATATTGACCACATAATCTCTGCGATTTGGTGTTACATATCCCTACATTTGTGTTTGTGTTTCTCTGCGAACTGGGGAAGGTTACCCATGCATTTTTTGACCACCCAAACTCTGTGTTTTTGGTGTTACATATATCTGTATTTGTGTTGTGTTTCCCGGGGATTTGGGGGAAGAAACCCACGTGAGTCTTGACCACATAATCTCTATGATTTGGTGTAACATATCCTTGCAATTGTGTTTGTGTTTCTCTGTGAACTGGGGAAGGTTACCCATGCGTTTTTCGATCACCCAAACTCCGTGTTTTTGGTGTTACATATCTCGACATTGTGTTTGTGTTTCTCTATGATTTGGGGAAGGATAACCCCACGCATTTCGACCACAACTTTGCATTTTTTTGTTATAATTCGCTAGAGGATACCCACGAATTTTGACCACAACTCTGCGATTTTGTGTTATAATTCGTTGGAGGATAACCACACAGTTTTCAACACCTTTCTCTGCATTTTTGTGTTTGTATTCTCTACGATTAGGGAGGATACCCACGCGAATTCGACCACTAATGTCTATGTTTTGCTATTGTATATCTCTGCGACTTTGTGGAGGATACACACAACGATTCAAACCCTCAACTATAGCGCTTTACATTTTTTTTTAATTATTTTTCTCCTACATCTCCGTGCTCTGGCTGTGTGCATTTTACCCTACCTGACATCGTCATAATGTCTCTTTAGTGTTGTGCACATTCCACCCTTTTCTGTTTTAGTAATGACAATGACTGTGATCAAATTAGTTAATCTTAAATTCAAGCGTGCATGGTTTGGTCTATTTTGGTCTGAGGGGTGGCATTTCCTTTTTTAAGGGTCGGTATTTACATTCTGATTTTAATTTAGGTTCACATGAAAGATATTGATATGCTTCGTCTCCGCCACTAGTATTGTTTTTGGTTTTCTATTGAAGTCAGCTAAAAAAAAAAAAAGGTACACGACAAGATTATTGTTGCAAATTTTATAAGTTTCATAATGGTCTACTGTTTTCTGAATATTTTAGACACATTGATTTCTCTATGAAATAATTTTATAAGTTTCATAATGGTCTACTGTTTTCTGAATATTTTAGACACATTGATTTCTCTATGAAATAAGTGCAAGGGAACTCAATTGTGGTGGAGATTAATTTGCTTGACACTTACTGAGTTTGAGGGTGCTTAAATCAAATTATAAAATAAAATGCATCCAATTCATATATTTGTTTCAACAAACAATGTTTTTATTTATTTGATTGAATTTATAGATATATTATATTATCAAAACACATTTAAGAAAAAGTGGTTAATCTATGTTTAAAAATACTTTATTATTATTATTTTTTATTTATAATGTACTTTATTATTATTATTGATTTATATTGATATTTCATATATAAAGATATATTAGAATTATTCATATTGAAACCTGTTGTGATATTGGAATGCAAATAGGCTTTCAAGTTGGATCCAACTCACATAATTCTTAATTCTTTGAATGAAATAATAAGTCAACTTGAGTTCTTAGTTTGCATTACTTAAAAAGGATGCATTTCTTCTTTAAAAACAAAATCCTTATATACAGATGTAAGAAAGCATGTAAATTTTCTTAATCCACTCCTAATTTGGATTGATCTTCTTATGGTTCTTTTATGGATTGTAAGGTAGCTTGGGATCTTTCCTTATTTCTCTTTATGATTAAATCCTTGTACCTTATAAATGGACGTGTAAGGAGGCATTGAAATCTTATATACTACTTACAGGATTGGGATTACCTTATGGAATCTTGTAATAGGTGATGTAATTTAGTATTGAAGTCTTATATATATTGGTAATAGGTGTTGATCATTTAATTATTTTAATTGATGTATAAGAAGATTTTACTTCCTTTAATCGTTCATTAAGTTGATATTTTATAATTACCTTGAGAGAAATGGATATGTTAAATTGTGTCGAATTCCTAATTTGTCACTTAAGTGATGTAATTCATTTCCTTATGATACTTAGTGAGTTGCAGAGGAGTTGTACTTATTTCATGAGTTGAACCATTTGATAAGTGATGCTAGACCAGAATGAACTTGATCATTAACAAGTTTTTTTGTAAATAAGAAGAGTAATTATATTAAGATCCTTCAAAATATGAAGTAGAGTGGCAAAATACATAGTTGACCAGGCTGCAGTTACTGGACTGCCCCATCCATGGGGAAACCAGTCCAGCCAACCTATTCAAACCACTAGTCAAACCATTCATAATTTAAAAGAGTATTACTATTGTTCTTCACCCAAGACCTAGAATCTCTATAGACTAAAACATACTAAAAGATTAGACACCTGGCTGGTAGCCACACCACGTGGCGCAGAGGTCTCCTGACCAGGGTTCTTCCTCAATGTACGTCGGCTCATCGTCCCACTGCTTGCCAACGTCCTCATTGTGCTCAGCTCCCTGGGCGTCTTCCCCGTGTGCGTCCTTCTTCCGTTCTTCTTCTGCTGCACGTGGCACTCAATGTTGATCTGCATCCTTAGCCGCTTGGGAATCCTTCATTGGACTGGTTTCGTCAGACTCAGAGAGCAGTGCCTCGTGCAGGGACGAGATGATTTTGAGAAAGCTCGCCACCTTTGCGTCCGTGGCCTAGAGGCAATAGTTTAAGTCCGTTACCTCTTGCCTTAGCTCGAAAACCAGGTCATGCAGTGCAGACAGGCTTTCTTTGACGCGCGCTCGATCAAAAGATTTAGAGAAACTTGGAGCTTCCCTCTTGGACTCACCACAAAGAGGGGGATCGCTGCCTCTGTCACCCAAGGGGTCGTGAAAGGGCATGGGGTTAGAGGGATACGCTAAGGGGTCCAGGGAGAGCCACAGAGTTGAGATTGGCGTGCTCGGAACGACATCCATGGAATTGAAATGCAGAACTTGCAGGGAAACATGAGGAGACTTGGTTTGCTGGCGCGGGGAGGACTCAGTGGAGGTCGAGTCGGGAAGCATGATCGAGGGCCGTCGAGGCTTCCAGGGAGTGCCTCTCCTTGGTCTTCCTCTGGGGCGAGTCATTGAAAGCTCAATGCAGCTGGCTACGGGAACTAAGAGCAGGCGATGGAGGGGAATAGCAGGGGCCACTTCGTGCCAATGGAAGAGAACAGAGAAGAGTTGTGCTACTCAGGGATGAGCCTTGTAGCCACCATAACGAAATGTGCTCTAGGCATAGTGAATCGGTTTAATCGAATTCGCAGCAGAGGGGAGAGGACTGTCGCATAAATGCGCCCTCGCTTCATATTTATGAACATTTATGCTTCGGGTAGGGTGGTGGCCTGTAGCATGCACCCATCACGTGGCGGTGTGCCACAACGCCCTGTACCTTCACCCAGTGTTTGCCGCGTGGACCGCAATACCACCCCATCCGGGGGTGATTCGACTAAGCCTGCCTTGCAGATGCACTGCTGGAGAGTAAGATGCTCTGGTTCCAAAGCAGAAATGCATAAGAGATCAGATCCAGTCCAAGTGGTACCTAGATTGGCGAGCTCGTTTGCAACTTGATTTGCCAGCCTTCAGACATGGGTCGGGATGATTGTCTGTGTTGGGTTCAAGAGGTTGGTAAGCATTTGTAAGCCATGTGAGAGCCTCCAACTGGGCGTGATTTTGTCCAGGTTTTCTCCATTTAGAATTCTCTGTAGCATATTGATGATGATTTGTGAATCTCCTTCAACCACTAAATTATTGAATCCGTGTTCACTTGCTAGTTGTAGCCCCCAGATCAATCCCCATAGCTCTGTTGTGTTTTTTGTTGATTGCCCCAGGTATCCTGTGGCGATTAAAAGGATGTGCCCGAGGTGGTCACGAAAGACAACTCCATATCCCGTTGCTCCTGGATTTCCTTTAGAGGTGCCATCAAAATTAAGTTTTATGAAAGGGAACGAGGGGGGGGACCAAGAAGAGGGGCTGAAGGTGTGGAAGGAGGGAGGAGAGAGGGTTAAAGGAGGGAAAGAAGGAAGAGGTTGCCAGTGTTGGAGGATTAAAAGCTCAGAAGGAATGTTGCCCCACGTATCATCGGTCTATTGTTGCAGAGAAATGGTTTCCAAAATGTGGTTGCGACATTGATGACAGCATTGTTGCCAAGGTTGCGAGAGGTTTCGAAAGATCCTTCTGTTCCTCTCTTTCCAAATTTTCCAAAGGATGAAGCCTGGAAGGAGTTGCCGGATCCGATTAAGGAGGGGGGAGTGGAACGCTTGATCTCTCCATTCTTCAATGGTCTCAATTACACTCTCTCTTTGTCGATCTGACTTGCGCATGATGATGGCCGCCTGATCCCAAAGTTGGGTTGTGTAGGAGAAAGAGTTCAGGAGATGATTCATGGTTTCTTCTGCACTTTCACACAAGAGGCAGATGGAAGGTCCTACAAAACCTCTCTTCAAAAGGTTGTCCTAGGTAAGAATGCTGGAGTGGGAGACTAGCCAGAGAAAGATAGTGACTTTTGGCCAATGCTAAAGACTCCAGATTTTGTGCCAAAGTCCGTTAGTGGGGGGAGGGTCTACCTGGGTTAGGATTTGGTAGGCCTCCTGCGTGCTATAGGTTCCTTTTGGGAGGTGGCCCCAGCGAAGAATGTCCTCTCCTTCTAACTTGGGTATTTTCCGCTTGGACATCTCCTCGTGCCAAGGTGCCATATCCACCTGCTCGTCCAGATTTATACGTTCTTTGTCCAGTTGCCATTTGCGCCACTTGTCCTCAGGAGAGTTGTCCTGCTAGTAGTCAGCCACTCTTTTCAGGCCTGCCAGAGTAGCTTGTGGATAAATATCTTCCGCCCAGCTATTTTTGGCCATAATTGGCCATTGTTGCCAAGAGTCCTACCAGAAGAGAGCCGTTTCCCCATTCCGAATTTTCCAAAAAGCATTTTGGATGACCAATTGTTTGTTCTATTTGGCTGCTGTCCAAATCAAGGATCCGGGTCCATCCCCATCCCACCGAATTAATTTTTTTTCAGCTACGTTTGGCTTGTATTTTCTCCTCCAGAATCTGGCCCAGAGGTCCTGGGGTTTCTTGAGCCATCACCACCAAAGTTTGGCTATGAGAACTTTGTTCATAATGAGGGGGTCTCGCAGTCCCAAGCCTCCTTGATTTTTGGGCCTGCATAGTTTATCCCAACTGACCAATGCGATCTTCTTCCTCGAGTTGAAGCCTTGCCAGAGAAAATTTCTTTGAAGATTTCTAATGGCTGGGAGAACATGTCTTGGAGCAGTCATCGCCGATAAGGAGTATCACGGGAGGGCTTGAAGGACGCTCCGGAGGAGAACCAGGCGGCTGGGTAGATTTAGAACTCTGAGGGTCCAAGAAGAGAGCCTTTTGGTGAAAGAGGAGAGAATATTCTCCCACGAGGAGTTTCAAAGAGCATTGTCTATCAGGGGAATGCCAAGGTATTTGGACGGAAGTGAGCTTCTGCTGAAACCTAGGATTTCAGTAATGTGGAGCTGAATCGGAGGAGGTGTGTTGAAGAAGAAGATTTGGGACTTTTCCTTGTTGCATTCCATCCCCAAAGCATCTGTGAAGGCCTGGAGAATGTCAAGAAGAGATTTAGCTTCGCGAACGGTGGAGGTACCCATTGGGAGCGAATCGTCCACAAATTGACTGTGAGAAACAAGAGGAGAAATGCCATGCAAGGGTAATCCCGTTAGCAGGTTTCCTTCGATTGCAACTCGAATAGAGCGGCCAAGGCCTTCAACCATAATGATGAAGAGAAAGGGGGAAAGAGGATCCCCCTGCCTGATACCTCTTGAAGGAGAAAAAGGTCGGGAAGGAACACCGTTGACCAAGATAGAGAAAAAAATTGAGGAAGTTAAGTTCATGATCCAGGTGACCCATCTTTGATCAAAGCCAAAAGCGATGAGCATAGATCGCATATAATCCCAACTTATATTGTCAAAGGCCTTGGAGAGATCCAATTTGAGAATCATACCTGGAGTTTTGGTTTTCTGCAGAGAGTGGATCACCTCGTGGGCCAAGATTACGCTGTCCATTATTTTCCTGCCTTCAACGTAGCCTGATTGCTCCGGGGAGATGATTGTCAGTAGGATAGGCTTGAGTCTACTGGCTATGACCTTCGTCAAGAGTTTATAGATTATGTTACAGAGCGTTATAGGTATAAATTTTTGAGGGTGATGCGCTTGTCCCTATTTGGGAATGAGGGCCAGAAAGGTCGATTTCAGAGCCCGTAGGATCTGTCCAGATGCTCGGGAGTCCTCAAGAATTTCCCATACCTCGCGCCTGATCATCGGCCAACAATGATGGAAGAAATCACTGGTAAAGCCATCCGGTCCTGGGGCCTTGCGTTTGGGCATGTCCTGAAGCGCTTGATCCACTTCCTCAATTGAAATAGGTCGTAGTAAGGCCAAGTTTTTCTCCCTTGTGACTAGGGACGACACATGCTGGGTTACTTTGGCGATGGCCTCATGTCTGTCCTGTATAGGTTCTGTGAGGAGGTTTTGATAATATCCAACCAGAGCTGCTTCCATATCCTCATGTGAGTGAAGGGGCTCCCTAGTTGTAGAGGTTAGGCTTGTGATTCTATTAGTATGCCGCCTATGAATGGCCATTCTATGGAAGAATTTGGTGTTACGTTCTCCCTCCTTGAGCCATCAGATACGTGACTTTTGTTTCCAGAGGATCTCTTCTTGTTTCTTCCTGGCCGCTAATTGTTGGGTGACAGTTTTTTCCTGGTCTTTTAACTCAGTTGTGAGCCCTTGGGTTCTGATCTGCTTCTGAATTTCACTCATGCGGTCTGCTAATTGCCTTTTAGATTCAAAGATATCGCCAAAGGTGTTCTTATTCCAGAGTCTGAGGGATTGTTTAAGGTTCTTTAATTTTTGCTAGAACCTATACATTTTGGATCCTTGAGTGATCTCGGCCTCCCTCCACCATTTCTGAATGTTGGCTTGGAAATCAGGGTGGTCGATCCAAAACTTCTCAAATCTGAAGGGTTTCTTTCCCATCGTAGTTGGGACATCTAGCCAGAGCTGAATGGGCCAGTGGTCCGATCCAGGGATGTCCAGGATTGAGGCCTCCATAGCTGTGCCTTCCAACATGAGAGAATCTGAGATGAGGAACCAATCGAGCCTGCAAGCGATCTGATGTGTGCCAGTTCTTCTGTTTGTCCAGGTATGAATGCCATTAATGTTTTCCAGGTCGATGAGGTGGTGGTTATCTATGAAGCTATTGAAGTTGTTGGTTTCTTGGTCCAGTCTTCTGGAGCCACCTCTTTTCTCTTCCAGACTGCGGATGATATTAAAATGTCCTCCTATAATCGATTTATTGTGTTGATTTAAAGTGGCTAGGAATTCCAGATTCCGCAGGAAGACAACTTTCTCCCCTATGTTGGCTGGACCATATACATTGGTCAAGTGTCCTGGTTTATTGGAACCGATGAGTCTGTAGTCCGCGGTAATGGACCCTCTTGTAGCCATGAAGTTTTCTAGCAGGATTGAACTTGTATTCCAGAGGATGGCCAATCCTCCTACTGTACCTATGGCTCCTACCGCAACAGCTGCCCCCTGCTTCCAAAAATAGGGGAGTAATTTGTCCACATCTTCTGAGGCACATTTTGTTTCCTGTAGAAGGACTATGTCAGGTTTTTCCGCCATGATCATATCTCGTAGCAATTTGTGCTTGCTACGCCCGTTGAGGCCTCTGATATTCCATGAGATAATATTCATGATGATGAGGGGGTGGAGAGGGGAGGGAAGCTATCCGAGATCAAGTGGATTTTCCCTAAGTTTACCATGAAATAACCAATTTCTTGAATAAGCTTGTTGGTGGATTTTCGCCCTCTTTTCTTCTCATCTTTCTGGGATTTACCGGTACTCTTTGATTAACTACTTTGGATTCCCAATCCTTGATTGGCTCTTGGCGTGGATCCAGCAGAGGAGTTGAGGAAGACCTTATGCACCTTTCGTAATTGATCTCTGGGTATTGTGTATAATTTCTGCTGTCTATAAGCATGCTTAAGGTGTTCCTGATTGACCCCTGCTAAATCAGGCTCCTCTAGCTCCATTTTTGCATCTCCGTCCTCTGTATACAATGGATTGTGCACTTCCTGATTCACATTTGGGGGAGTAATTTCAAGTTCCTTACTCAGAGGGGTTTTATCCTCCCCTTTTTTGGCTGTATGAGATCCATTAGCCGGCGGTAACTCATTCGGCTGTAAGTGGTTTGCAGGGTTTTCTGGTTGGTCTTGCAGAGCTATAAAGCTATTGCTAGTTGAAGGATCTTTACTTACCTGGGCTGGTTGTCTTCTACCTCCTGGTCTCCTTTTCCCTGTGGGTTGAGTGAAGTCGTCCTTGTCTTTGTTGTTGTCTGGGTTTCTGTCTTTGTGATCATTGTTGAGTGGGCATTCTCTAAAGAGGTGGTTGTGCTCGTGACACCTTCGACATCGGAATGGAATGTGCTCATAGTCAATGGTATGGATCCAATATTCATCATGATATTACAGTATGATGGAGCCAGGAAGCGGCTTAGTTATATTCAGGTATACGCAGATTCGAGCATAGGAGGTGTAACGCCTTTGCTTCATGGCCTCGGGCGATTTAACATAGATGCCGATGGTGTTGCCGATACCCGCCAGAACCTCCTCGATCCAGAACTCCTGTGGAAGAGAATATAATCTTATCCATACAGGCGCGTGAGCAAAGTCCTCTTTTTCAGGACTGAACTTCTCCGTCCAGAAGCGCAAGAAAAGGCCTGCCGAGTTAAAAAAATATGGCCCTCCATCAAAGATGCGGTTACGGTCTTCAAGATTGTAGAAGATTATTGTGAAAAAGCCCTTGGAACCTAATTGTAGTTCGTAGTGACCCTTTGGCTTCCACCAGTATTGGATCCATCTGATCAGATATCATTCTGAGGGCCAGAGCCCTAAGAACTTCCCCACCAGGGCATAATCTCTCATAAATTGTTTTTTCTCTTTTATGCATGGTGAACTAATCACATATTTTGGGGCTTGTGGTGCTTGTGGAATACACTTACCAGGCAACCATGGAGCTGACGTTGTGGGGGAAGAAGCTTCTTTCTCGGGGTCAATCTCCATTTCTCAGTCCTTCAACACACCTTCTTCCAAGATTTTCGAATATAGGTCCGGCGACGGCTCAAAAGTCGGTCGCTTAGACCTCTCAGCATCCTTGCCTCCTGTTGTAGCTTGACTGTAAGAGCCGCCTCTCGGCCCTCCTCCTTTGGGTGGTAAGTGCCCCATTGGGGCCATTGCTGGACCCCCGCAACGCGAGAGATCTGCGAAAACCTAGTTCGTCGGCCAAAACCCTGGTATTGCTTCTTCAAAAGATGCAATACTTTCAACTTGAAAAAACATCAATTATCTTTTTGAACATTAACAAGTTACTAATCATGATTAGAATAGATAATATCAATTCAAAGGTTGTAGTATGCTCTTGTGTTTCTTGTTATTCTTCATGTATTATTCTCTTGCTAAATTATATTTAAACATTGTGTATCGAATCGATGATTCATAGGAGATTATTTTATTTGCACCATGACTATATGGATAGCCTTGGGCTAGTTAATTCATCCACCACTCAAAGGGTAATTTGTTGAACTTACTGATGGATTAGTAATCAAATTCTCTTGTACCCTGGGTTGTGTGATGTACGACTGATTCAAGTAACACTATCATGCACTGATCATTGTTGATGTTATTGTCTTATCATATTTAGTTGGTCTAGATTGTGTCGTGCGGGTTGTAGACATCTCCAAGTTCCTCAGAACAGTCGCTAGCCCTGAGACCTTAAATGGTTAAAATCGATGGGAACCTAGGCTTGAGAGTTGCTTATGTGTCTTGGAGGTCCTAACCATTATAGAGTAGGACAGTTGGATAGTCAGTCTTATTATTTTGTCGGTTGATTGTTGTTGATTGTTGGCAGATGTTGATGTGCATCTTAGATCTTTAGGTAGATATCGCAGTTGCATGTGTCATGATTCATCATCATGTGGCAGTGATAAGTATAATGTCTTGTTACCCGTGTACACATGCACACAAAAAAAAAAATTGCACTTGTTATAAGAGGTTTGTCGCCGTAACGAGGAGGATATTTACATATGGTATCAGAGTGGATTTGACCCGTGACTTGGGATCGCTACGGATTTTGTTGACATGATTCGATTATACTATTTCTAATCAAGTTGATTGTGTGCGTGCAGGTAATCATGGCTAGAGGACACCACGGAGGCAGATGATGGGGTGCTAGGGGAGGAGGCGCGACGCCTCCAGTAGAATCCACACCTGAGGGGTCTAACCCCTAGGGAGACTAGCAGATGCTCGGACAAGAGAAGATAGCAGTTGGTGATGTAGTCGGGATGATGAGATCTTTTCAGTGCATGTCCGAGGCATAGATCGGCCATTTGGACAGAGATGAGGCCAGGGCACCGACACCCGCTGAGGTTCCGCCGCGTGCACCAATCGTTACTGGTAGCATTCACCGTGAACTCGAGAAGGTCAAATTTCTTGAGTTATTTAGTGCCCTAGACGGTGCAGCCACCGAGGAATGGTTGGAGAACATGGCGATGTGCTTCGCACTTCGCAATTATACCTCCAACATGAAGGTTTGCATGGCGGTCTTTCAACTGAAGGGGAGCACTCTTCCATGGTGGAAGACGCTCCTACCACAACTGAACATGGCCGTTGAAGACATGTCATGGGAACTGTTTGGGGAATGGTTCTGAGAGAGGTACCTTTCATAGGAATTCATTGAGCATCAGCTCAATGAGTTCAACGCCTTATGACAGGGAGGTCGTACAGTTCCCTAGTACGAGGCCCGTTTTATGGAGCTACTCCGATATGCTCCGCACCTTAACATCGAGAAACATAAGCTCAATAGGTTCGTATTTGGCCTTAACGATAACCTGCATGCAAAGGTTAGGATTTTGATGCCTCAAACCTTGCACGATGTCATCCAGAAATCCCTCATAGCAGAGGAGGAGCTTATCAGTCAAAACAGGACTCGAGCGAGACCAGTAGAGAAGGTTTCATCTGGAACATAGCAGCACCAGACACCAATGAGACATACACTCGGATATCATGGCTTCCAGAGGGGATCCACTTTCACTACACCCTAATGACCGTTGCCTCAGTAGCAGACACCTTATTGGGGACCACTACATCAGTAGCAACGTCTCCCACAGAAGCAATAGTTTAGGCCTGTTCAGCAGAACAGACCAGGGTTCCAGGTCGGTGGGCCATCATCTTCTACTTTGGGTACCAGGACTACTGGGCCGAAGAAGGGGTGTTGGACATGTGGGGAGCCACAATACCAGTGCGACTGTCCTGTGGAGAGGACTAGAGCGTCCAGATCAGCCAGACCCACTACAGTAGGAGATATGGGCAAGGCCCATCGCATTCATGCAGTGGTGAATAACTGCCAGGCAGAGCATCATTCGACGGTGCTCGAGACGATAGGTACTATCGCTGAACAGACCCTTAGTATTTTGATAGATCCCGGTGCTACCGAAAGTTTCATTTCAGGTGCAGCGCTAAAAAGGATTAAGGTAAAGGTAGTCGAACATGATGAGTTTAGCTTCATGGAGATGGCTTCAGGAGCCAAACAGAAGGTTGGAGCAAAGGTTACGGACTGTATCCTTAACCTAGGAGAGTTTGTCACAAGGGCCAACCTGTACGTCATGATCCTAGGATCTTATGATGTTGTGATTGGTATGGATTGGTTGGAATCGCATGAGGAAATACTCGACTGTAAGACAAAACGGTTGAGCTTGGTCAATGATGATGGTCATAGATGTGTGATTGTAAGATGGAACCAAGGAGTTTCCCTGAGGTTCATCTCTTCCTTACAGTTATTGAAGAGTATGCACAAGGGGTGCAAGATTTATGCGATCCTTGCGCTAAATGAGAAGGGAGTAGTGGAAGGTCTAGAACACCTTCTGGTGGTGAAGGAGTTTGCGGACATATTTCCAGAGGAGCTACCTGGGATGCCATTGAAAAGGGAATTGGAGTTTACCATAGACCTGAAACTGAGGACTGAACCGATAGCAAGAACACCTTATCGTATGTCGACAACAGAGTTGCAAGAGCTGAAAATTCAACTGAAGGAGTTGCTGGACCTGGGAATGATACGTCCTAATGTGTCACCATGGGGTGCACCTATTATTTTCATACGAAAGAAGGATGGATCGTGGAGGATTTTCATTGACTACCATCAACTGAACAAGGCTATGATCAAGAATCAATATCCCTTGTCGAGAATTGATGATCTGTTCGATCAAATGAAGGGTGTGACGGTGTTATCCAAGATCGATTTGTGATCAGGGTATCACCAGTTGTGGATCAAGGAGGATGACGTCCCTAAGACTGCCTTTAAGATGAGGTTTGGACATTACAAGTTTAATGTTTTACCGTTTGGACTGACAAATGCCCCAGGAGTATTTATGAGTTTGATGAACGTGGTGTTCCAAGAGTACTTGGACAAGTTCATCTAAGCGTTCATTCACGATATTTTTATTTACTCTCATACGACAGAGGAGCATGACGAGCACCTGCACTTGGTACTACAGTGTCTGCGAGAGCACAAATTGTATGAGAAATTGTCCAAATGCTCTTTTTATCAATTGAGGATTCACTACTTAGGGCATGTCATCTCCGACGAAGGTATCACTATGGATCCAACCAAGGTCGAGGCTATTATGGAATGGACTACACTGACGAATGTCACAAAAGTGCATATCTTTATGGGTTTAGCAGGATACTATCGACGGTTTGTCGAGGGATTTTCGAAAATGGAAAATCCGATCATGAAATTGCAGGAGAAAAACAAGAAGTTTGTTTGGACCGAGGAATGCGCGAAATCATTTCGGAGGCTTAAGGAGTTGTTAACGATAGTGTCGATACTAAATATCCTTGACATGGACACGGACTTCTTGGTATGAAAAGTCGCATCCAAGGAAGGCTTAGGCAGAGTCTTGATGCAAGATGGACGAGTGATTGCTTACATTTCGAGGAAACTGAGAAGGCATGAGGAGAATTATGCGACGCACAATTTGGAGTTATTAGCCATCGTATATGCCTTGAAAATTTGGAGACACTACCTTGTTGGATGAAAATTTGCACTAAAGACTGATCATTGTGGACTACAACACTTTTTTACACAAAGCAACCTGAACGCGCGAAAACGACGTTGGTCGAAACTGCTTAGCGAGTACGACTTTGAGATTACTTACATAAAGGGAACAGTGAACCGAGTGGTGGATGCTTAGAGTCGGATACCAGGCATCTTTTCGGTGTTGCCTCTTCAGACAAATCTACGTGAGAAGATTCTCACTTTACAGCGTGACGATGACTGGTACAAAGAGGTCGAGGGTTTTATCAAACAAAACACAATGATGGTACCATGATATGAGGGATTTTCATTTGATAGCGATGGGTTATTGAGGTTTAAAATTTGGATTTACGTACCGCCAAACGACGAGTGTAGGATGTTGATCCTGAGCGAGGCTCATAGAGCAGTTTTCATGGCTCACCCGAGAGTCATGAAGATGAGGGCAGACCTTAAGACCTTATTCTTTTGGAAGGGAATGAAGGCATACATAATCAACTATGTGGCTAGATGTCTAGAGTGTCAACATGTAAAGGATGAACATAGACACCCATCGGGATTACTACAACCACATGCCATTCCGAAATCGAAATGGGAAGTTATTTCGATGGATTTTATTGTTGGATTGCCACTGACGGGAAGGAGACATGACTCGATTTTTTTAGTAGTAGACACTCTGATAAAGAGTGCTCACTTTATTCCTATGAGCACAACGTATCAGGCACCTGACATAGATAGAGTTTTTACCAGTGAGATTGTAAGGCTTCATGGCATGCCTAAGAGGATTATATCCGATCGAGGATCGGTGTTTATTGGACGCTTTTGGACAAGTTTCCAAGAGGCCTTGGGAACCCAACTTAACTTTAGCACTGCGTATCACCTAGAGACTGACAGATAGATCGAATGAACAAACCAAACCTTGGAAGACATGTTGTGCATGTACGTGATGGACCAACAAAAGCATTGGGAGGAATTCTTGCCACTAGTGGAGTTCGCTTACAACAACAATTACTAGAGCACCATCAAGATGGCGCCTTTCGAGTTTCTTTACGGGCGACCGTGTCGGACGCCCTTGAGCTAGGATCGGCTTGAGGATAGGGTCTTGGTGGGACTAGAAGAAATCCAAGAAATGGAAGAGAAAATGCAAGAGCCCAGGATCTACAGACGAGTTATGTCGATGCACACCGAGTCGACCGTAGTTACGAGGTCAGCGATCGAGTCTTCTTGTGGGTTAAATCGCATAAGAGTCAGATCAAGTTTGGAAAGGGAGCTAAAATCTCTCCTAGGTTCATGGGACCTTTCGATATTGTGGAGAGAAAGGGGCCCGTGGCCTATTGAATAGCCTTGCCTGATTCTTTGAGGCATATGCACGATGTTTTTCATGTATCTATTTTGAGACATTATATTAGTGATCCTACACATGTGATTGACATGAGTTCCTTCTAGGTATCAGACGAGGGATCACTCACAGCTGAGTCGGTCTGCATCTTGGATCATCACGTTCGACAGCTACGATGTCGAGCGATAGACCAGG